>BSBK01000918.1:1005000-1298598 GCA_027943335.1 Chamaecyparis obtusa
AGTCTTAGGTTGAGGTGGAACTTGAAGTTGAGGTTGAGATTGATGTTGGGGTGGAGATACAGGTTGAGACAAAACAACATGCTCCACATGGTTAACAATACGATTGAGATCATCCATCTTTGAATAATAAATAATATCCACAGAAGATGGCTTAAAAATGGTATTAGTATCATGTGTAGGCAAAGAATTTGTATAGATTTGGAGGTTTTGATTAGGAAGAGAGATATATTTGTTCCCACTACCATCAAAATTATCAATAGATAAAGTATTAAAATCAATTAAGTCTTAAACCTTATATTTTAAAGAATAACACTTCTTAGTATCATAGCCATTCTAACAATGGTATTGACAAAAGGCTTTGGTATCAAAGGATTTGGATGCCATCGTAGTAGGAAGAAGAGGTTGAATAGGAGGCAAAGTAATCATATTATAATTCAAAAATTTACTCATAATAGAATGTAAAGATTCAGAAAGAGGAGTAAATGTACGATTCAGATGAAAAGTAGTGGATGCAGAAGTGGCATTGTTTGATGCAACAACAAATTGATCAAAAAATGCATTTTAATTCTTATTTATCTTGACATAGTTGTTAGGTTTTTGAAACTTGGTCAGATTAGGAGTAGCATCACTCTTATCAACTAGAACATGAGCCATTGGAGTGTTTCTCTCAAATTGACTCACTTGTAATTGATAATGATGAAGCGTTGCACAAAGTTATTGAAAAGAGGTAAATTTAGTAAGTAGAATCTTATCTCTAATATCCTTTTGTAAATTTAAAATAAACATATGTTGAATATCAATATCAGGAACATGATAAGAAATTTGAGCATACAAATGCTTAAATCTACCAATAACGTCAGTCAATTTTTCTTTAGTATTTTGTTTACAATGCATCAAATTAGTAAAGGACACTTATGGACCAATGTTATTTTTGAATTGTTGGATAAAGGAATTAGCAAGTTTTGGAAAATTATTAATAGAATAAGGAGGTGAGGAACAATACCATTGCAAGGCCTCATCATGAAAAGTTCTAGCAAACAAATTGGCCAAAATCCTATGGTCACGAGCATAGTCACTACAAAGGATTTGAAATGTTTTAACATGAGTGACAGGGTCTCCCTTGCCATTGTATTGTCAAGATGAGGCATATCAGCCTGCTAAGGGACAAGAGCATGAATAATGTCTAGGGATAAAGGACTACCCATGTCACATGTAGGAATACTAAAATTGGATTGAGTTAAGGACACAAGTTGTTGTTGTAAAGATGACACAGTTTGATCTAGACTAATGATTGTGGAATCATTAGAAGAAACAAGAGGCATAGAAACATTATAAACACTAGGGAAAGTGTAGGAAGCAATGGGAATGGAAGACACAATAGGTGGAACACTTGGAACCACAATTGGAAGAGGTTTGGAATAGGTCAAAGGAACATGATGGTAAGAAGGTGGTGAGGTAGGTAGAGACATCGATGGAACACTCAAAGGAAGAGATGGAAGAGATGTAGTTGTAATACCCCAAAAATGGGCTATAGGTTCATTAACCTCCTATATCGACACATCGAATGAAATCGACATCAAAGTCCAAAACGAAGGCACATCTGCACATTATTGAAATCCTAATTGATTTTATCATAAATTTTGCATCGGGGAATATTCCTAGCAATATTCCTATTTATCCTAATTATCTTTAATTTAATAATTATTTGGTGATAAATCCTATTTATCCTAAAGTTTGATTAATTGAATATTCTAATATTTAATTAATTAGATGAATACTGCCACTTAATTATTTAATTGAATCTAATTATATTTATTCCTAAATGGTATTATTTCATTTTGATAATAAATCAAATATCCTATGACTAAGTCATTAAATTCTTATTTAATTAATTAATGTCAATTATCAAATTCAATAATATAGATTTTGAATAAAAGTTTGATTTAATAATTGATTAACCCATAAATCAATTGTTTTATTTTTAAAATCAGTTAAGTTGAGGATAAATCACTTTATTTATTTAATTAATTCATAATTAATTATGCACATCCAAAAAGTAGTTAAACTTTAAATCAGAATATCAATTCAAGTTGTTTTAAAAATAAACTCAACTCTCTTTTGAGTTGAAAGCTGATCTCAACTTTTGATTTAAATCAAAAAGCTAATTTGCATGATTTTGTGAGATAATCTATCTCTAAATTTTTGATAACTCAAAAATCAACCTGAGTTTATCAAGAGTGATTTATGGCTTTTTCCATGCACCTCCAAAATCATGGATTTCTATAAATTAAGGTTTCAACTCTTCATTTGGATCCATCCACGAATTGCATCCTCACACTGGTGAATTGGTGATTGAAGAATCAATCTTTATGAATCAAAGCTGTTGTGAGATTTTCATTATTTTTGAGCATTCATATCATTTAGCATATCATTATTAGATTAATTGCATATCATATCAGTTTCTCATATAGAATAGATTCATATTAGTTTATTTCATCTTATTGCATAGAAAATCCAAAAATATAGATTAATTTGCATTCATCTCATATCTAGATTAAGCATTCAAATCCTTCGTTTAGGTGGCGTCAAGGTCACTGATCTTAGTCCAATCTGAGAATATCATACTTGTACCTATTAGAAGGCAGTAAATCACCTGGTTAGATTAGTTTCCATTTCACTGCATGATTTTGATTTTAGCTAACCTCTAATGTTTTACTGAAGTGTTGTGTCTACAAATAGGTACAAAATTTACACACACAGTAGTCACTAAAGGAGGAGTATAAGTAGGAATTATAGGTAAAGGAATGTAAGAAGGTTCCACACTCGTGATAGGAGGAGTGAATCCTAGATCTTGAGATTTTTGAGATAAAGGTTTAATATTTAAATAGACAAGATGAGTAATACCATGCAAGAGATTAACACCTTGATCAATATCATGAAGAACTTTCTTAAGAGCCTCTATAGATTGAATAAAATCTTGATTAGGGTTTTCTTGAATAAGCCAATTTTCTATTTTATCAAGTTCAATTGAAACTTTTTGGACATGTTTAGGAGGAACTATTAAAGCATCATCCTCATCATGAGATGAGTGAGAAGATTTATGGTCCATAGTAGGATTGGAATCATGAGTGATCGAATTGTCATCTAGGATCCTAAGGAAAGGAGATGAAGACTAAGGATCAAAGGAGCCTAGAAGTCTGTGACTTCTTCTAACTAGGATATTATAAGTAGGACTTGAGGTAGTAAAGCTCATACACCATTGCAATGAAAATGAACTAAATTAGGAAAACACAAGACATGAAAAAATAAAGGTTTTTGTATTTTTGCTTTATATGATTTTTTTGTTTTATTTTTTAAATGTAAATGCAAGTACATAAAAGAAGGCTAATCTAGTATACATGAAAGATCGAACATGAAATGTAAATCTAACACCACAAAAGAAAGATTTTTTGTAAGCGGGTTCACCAAAATGTAAAGAATAAAAAATAATATGATGATGATTTGTGATGTTATGATTGTATATGTGTTCACCAAAATGTAAATAATATCCTTTACATATAGAAGAATTAGGGAAATTAAGATTCTCTTCTTAACCCCAAATTCCCAAAGGAAAGATCCAAATTGATTAACCACAAGAAAATGGTCAATGCATAAATGAATAAATCGATTAGTAATAAGAAGAAAGAGGAAAACTTTATATTCCATTTTGGAAGAGAGTGTTAAAATCTTAATTGAAATGAATTGAATAAAAATACTAACCTCAAAGTATAGGAGATCTAGAAATACCTATTCTTTGGTGTCTGTACCGAGTTTCTGGAAATTCTGCAACCGGATCTAGAACTGAAACATAGAGATGAAGAAAACCTATAAATATTTTTCTTTTCTAAGCCAGGTTGACCGTGACCCAAAATCAGGGGCACAATTGTGCCCCTTTATGTTGACCTTCACCTACACTACTCCAATAGAAATTTTGTTTGTGGATCCTGAAAGTTTACCATAAAGGGAATCCAAATCTTTTCTGTAATTCATTGTTTCACACCTGCACCTGCAAGAAAAATGGTTTTGTTGTTTGGATGAGGGATTTTAATTGGTCAAACCCTAATTTTGGAATTAACCTTGAAATAGAATTGAAATTGTAGTAATAAACAAAGTAAATAAAATAATTCACCTTGCTTATGTTGAAACCATTGTGGAGGATTCAAAAACTTGAATCCACAAGTACAGATGCTACAAATGGATGTAGAATTGTAGGATGTAGTATGTATCAAATAATTTTTTTTAGATCTTCAACACCAATCTTGAATGGATATGCATGGAAAAATCTTCAATAAGAGGGCTCCATAGAGCTTGAATCCTTCAATGGCTACCAATGGATATCCTTGATCAATTGAATCTTGAATACTTGAATGCTTGAATTCTTGAATGCATGAATTCTTGAATGCTCACTTTGATAAATTATGCATAGATGATCCTGTTGGTGTTTAAAATGGACGTTTATGCTCTTAGGCTGCCAATATACCCTCAGGTTGATTTTAGGATTGGTTAGTTCCAAAATGTATAAGGATCTTAGGGTAACTGGACCAACTATAGGGACAAGACTTCCCTCTTCACTTTTGGCTTTGCAAAACCAAGGCAGGTGCACCTAACCCAGTGAAAACTATACTTCACACACCAAAGACTGGGTCTAAACAACAGATTGATAGTAAAAAGGTACTAAATGCTAAACTCACATTCATTGACTCTCCATTACTATATGGTGACAAAACCACACAACCAACAACTTAAAGCTTGAAAAGGTTATTGATTTCAATATTTGGAATGCAATAACTTCAACCAGTGCATGTTAACAAGAGGAATACTCATTTAGGCCAGTGCCTCATCCATTGGGCAAGAGTTCTTATACACAAAGACACACAAATTTGAGAATACTTGAGAATTCATAGCCATAAATACATTTATCCTAATCTTTATTGCTTACAAAACATCCTTACATAGACAAGGGAAAACCCATATCCCATCTAGAGCATAGTTTAATCCAATCCTAGATCAAAACTCAAGAATGAAGATACATGCATAAAAACAATATGTAATGAGCTAGAAAACTCAAAGCTTACTTGACTTGACACAAAGGAGAGATAAGAACCAAATATTTGTATTAAGTATGATGAATTCCTTCTATGTACACAATGAATCACAAGACACCCTACTTGCAAATTATAGCTTAGACCTGCAACTTTCTTCTCTCATTAACAAAACACTAAATCAAAACAATTGAAAAAACCTTGGGACCAGAAACTAGGGACTATTTTTTGAACTTCAAAAATTGGAACCTCTACAAAATCAAAATTTCCACATTAAATACCATTGGTTAACTTGGAATCCCAAATAGGTTAGGATGCAACAAGCTATGGATAACCAGGGTAAGGGTTAGGGTTTCCACCCACCAAACAATTCAAACAAATTAGAAATCAATACATTGGAGGGAAAACCAAGCAACCCTGAACAATCAGATCAAAAATTCAATCTTCACTTATGGTAATTCTTCTAGAAATGTACTGAAGATCATGAAATTCCTAAAAATTCATCTGATTTGATCCCTACAACATGCCTCGAGCAACATCATCATGGTACAAAAATCCCCTACAAATAATCATGGAACACCCTGGACCACACTGTAACAGTCAACGAGATCATTTCCACCAACTCTAGCCATTTAAACATTCAATTCTAGTCCTTCCTGTCACTAAAACCCTTTAAAAATTCAAATCCTAGTAGCAATGGTCATTTCCATGGCGCCAGCAGCAAATTAGCGGTCCATATTTAAATCTAGGTCAACTTTATATTGTGACCATCAGATCCTGTTCCTTTCGCAGGCTTCATGACTTAACTCCTCAGACACCCTCAGGTTAACACTTAGCGACTACGCAATGAGGCTTTTCCTTATTCACAAAGTGAAAACCTTAACCCACCTTTAATCTAGTGACTCAGTGAACAAACAAAGAAAACCAACCCCGGTCATAATTAGCGAACTAGCGACTGAAGGGAATTGGCCATTCGCTAAATGCTTTATGTCTCTGCTAATTAGTTTAGTGATTACGCAAACACAATGTTCATTGAATCACCAGTCGATTTGGAGCATCACCAATTTTTTGTGTGAATGAGCGAAGCCTTTGAAATTTTTGAGAGGCGCTAACTAATTTTATCAGAATTGCCAAACTCTAGACCCCCGCCTAGGCCCGCTTGTGCCAGTTGTCAACATGGCATTCACTGCTCACCGCCCAGTCACTCCTAACATAGAACCCACAAATACCTCACCATCAAAATGGATGGTTGGTGCATGATCTGAAAGATGAAGAATATTCCATAAGATCACGCACCAACCATCGATCAATCTTTCTAACATCCGCCCCACTGACAAGCTCCATGTCAACCTTCATCGACCAATGAGGAGACGCCAAATCAAGTATAAGTAGTAGTGGACCCACCTACATATTGGTATCTAAATGGATGGCGGGTGCATGATCTGAAGGATGAAGAATTTTCCATGTAGACATGCGCCAGCTATTGATCTAGAATTTCTAACATCAGGCCCCACTGACAACAAATCCAACTCACCATTGGCAACCAATAACTGCATGACACATCGGCATCCTTTTGACAGTCGGTCCACATGTATTATCATTTAAAAGAGGGACCACCACTCCACAAATCAGTGACTAAAGGAAAACAAGCCGCTCGTGCGGGTCGCATAATGTTAAGATATAACCACCAAGGACCTAGAGAATACACGAACACATTGTCGCGTAATCATCGAATGGGAAACCTAACTGCCAAAGGAAAAAGTGAACAAGGGACCGACAGGGAAATGAAATGCACACATGCGTTTATGATCACTTAAGTGGACTGAAAAAGGTAATGAAGAAATATAATAGGGCCAAGGCATTTTAGGGTTTTTTCACTATAATGGGTAGATTTATGAACTTTTTGCTTAGGGTTTCAGCCAGTGACATAGAAAAATTTGTAGAGACCAGAGGAAAATAGATGAGACCATGAAATTTTTTGTAGGTGTAGACCATTTTCTTAGGTTTTTTGCTATGACATGAAAATGGGCTAACAGTGGTTTTGTTTGGGGATGTGTGCCTCTTGCAGGCACAACAAGAAACTAGGATCACTAGGAGAGCAAACCACCCACTGGACAAAACACAGGGATCTCAAAAATTGGAAACCAAACCAGGGAAAGAAACTCACAATAGGAAAGGGAAAAAACTATACAAGGATTTACAATATTTACAAAAAGGCTCAAGGCCCCAAAACTTTTGATCAAATTTTTCCTCTATCAAACAAAAAAATTTCATCTTCCAAGACCATGAGACAAAAATTGTCAGCATACTCTAGTTGAGGACCAGGATGGGAATAATACCAACCTTGAAGAGAATGTGGCATATGCATGTTTCACTCCTTAAATAGGAAAATGCTGAAGGAACTACAAAATGAATCATCTTCAAAATTTTCACCACATTCGGGAAGCTGACTATCCAAATGAAAAGAAAAATACTCCAGCTCTTTCAAACTATCAGTGCAAATGCTATTGGATTCATTCATATCAGAAGTTTGCACCTCCAAGGAGAAGATATACTAATCTTCATGCAAACACTAAGGGGACTCATTATATGGGACACAATCATCAGACAACGGAGCATCCTACATCTTGTCAGTACTTGATAAAACCAAAAATTGTTGGTAGGTGGGGAAAGAAACATCAACATGCTCACCATGAGAAACTGAAGGGCCATCCTTCAATGGCTTAACACAAGATTCAAAATCAAACAAGGATTTAGAATCTATACAACTTTCCCAATCAGTACTCAACACCATATTCATAACATCTGCATTATTTGAAACTGAGCAGACACTAATGACTTCATCATCTGATATATCATACTGCACCTGGTTGAAATCAATGTGTGTTGGATGTGAGAAACTAGAGTCACCCCTCCCTGAATATCTAAGATATTCACAAGATAAGAAATCTGAAATTTGTTCACTATGAAGTGAACAACTATCCTCAAGAACACCCTCCTTTGATAGGCAATCATCAGCAACATCTTCATTCATTCAATCTTTTTCTTTATCTGACTAACTACACAAATCTTCTGCCTCATATTGAGAAAGAGCATCACCCTCATGATTGTAAGAAAGAGTGTCAACACTTGACACATCTGCTTCATAAGTTCCATCATTCTCAATAACAATATTACTAGACACAACTCCGAATGCATCTTCAAAATCAAGATCAACATCATTAAGTACCCAATCCCTGATATGCACATAATGCTCCTCCCACAAAGGGGCTGGCCAACTGGTTGATTCAGGAAAACAAAGCTCCAAAAATAAACCTATGAACACTGACTCTGAAAACTCAATGCCCCTCGGAAGATCATCATATGCATCAAAAACCTTCTCATAGAACAAAGGTATTGATAATTCCCTTCTACTTCCCACCTTTAATCTTATCAATTTTATGCAATCCCTCAAGATTCCTTGGTCTAGTAATGCAAGCTCCTCCTTAAGCTTACCCATCATAACCTAATGCAGTACTTCCATAAAAATTTTCAAAGATGTAACTGATAACTTGAAGTATGTAAACCTCTACTCACACCTTATTCCTTTTCTTAGTGCTTGATCACTTAATAAGGAGACATTTCCAAACATGAAAGTATGATACCTGGAAGTTCTACAGCAGAATAACTTTGTTGACTGGAAGGCAAGGTAGATCTAGAGCTCATCTTGAAACTCCATCAGGTTCTTTGCTATGTAGAGTCACCACCTCCTTGAAGAGGAAAAATACTTCACCTTTTGTGTCTTCTTCCAATCAACCAAGAACTTCACCAGGCCTCACTGTTTATCAGAAACTACACTGATCAAATAGAGAACTCAGAGTCACCACTCAACATTTGGTGAGAAGATTTTACAAGTGTATTTTTTCTATTTGACTCTGTATTATGCCCACCAGAGATTATGATTTCTTTAACAAGATTTGTTATCCATTCCCCAGTAGAGTCACCATCTTGTTGGTGTTCAAAATGGATGCTTATACTCTTAGGCTGCCAATATACCCTAGGTTGATTTTAGGACTGGTTAGTTCCAAAATGTATAAGGATCTTAGGGTAACTAGACCAACTATAAGGACAAGACTGCTCTCTTCACTTCTGGCTCTACAAAACCAAGGTGGGTGCACCTAACCCAGTGAAAACTATACTTCACACACCAAAGACTAGGTCTAAATAATAGATTGATAGTAAGAAAGTACTAAATGCTAACCTCACATTCATTAGCTCTCCATTACTATACGGTGACAAAACCACACAACCAACAACTTAAAGCTTGAAAAGGTTATTGATTTCAATATTTAGAATGCAGTAACTTCAACCAGTGTATGTTAACAAGAGGAATACTCATTTAGGCCAGTGCCTCATCCATTGGGCAAGAGTTCTTAGACACAAAGACACACAAATTTGAGAATACCTAAGAATTCATAGCCATAAATACATTTATCCTAATCTTTACTGCTTACAAAACATCCTTACATAGACAAGGGAAAACCCATATCCCATCTAGAGCATAATTTAATCCAATCCTATATCAGAACTCAAGAATGAAGATACATACATAAAAACAATATGTAATGAGCTAAAAAACTCAAAGCTTACTTGACTTGACACAAAGGAGAGATAAGAACTAGATATTTGTATTAAGTATGATGAATTCCTTCTATGTACACAATGAATCACAAGACACCTTGCTTGCAAATTATAGCTTAGATCTGCAACTTTCTTCTCTCATTAACAAAACACTAAATCAAAACAATTGAAAAACCCTTGGGACCAGAAACTAGGGACTATTTTTTGAACTTCAAAAATTGGAACCTCTACAAAATCAAAATTTCCACATTAAATACCACTAGTTACCTTGGAATCCCAAATAGGTTAGGATGCAACAAGCTATGGATAACTAGGGTAAGGGTTAGGGTTTCCACCCACCAAACAATTCAAACAGATTAGAAATTAATACATTGGAGGGAAAACCAAGCAACCCTAAGCAATCAGATAAAAAATTCAATCTTCACTTATGGTAATTCTTCTTGAAATGTACTGAAGATCATGAAATTCCTCCAAATTCATGTAATTTGACCCCTACAACATGCCTTGAGCAACACCATCACGGTACAAAAATCCCCTGCAAACAATCATGGAACACCCTGGACCACACTGCAACAGTCAGGGAGATCATTTCCACCAACTCCAGCTGTTTAAACATTCAATTCCAGTCCTTCCTATGGCTAAAACCCTTTAAAAATTCAAATCTTGGTAGCAAGGGTCATTTCCATGGCGCCAGTAGCAAATCGGCAGTCCATATTTAAATCTGGGCCAACTTTATATCTTGACCATCAGATCCTGTTCCTTTCGCAGGCTTCATGACTTAACTCCTCAGACACCCTCATGTTAACACTTAGCGACTACGAGACAAGGCTTTTCCTTATTCACGAAGTGAATACCTTAACCCACCTTTAATCCAGCGACTCTGCGAACAAACAAAAAAAACCAACCCTAGTCATAATTAGCAAATTGGCGACTTAAAGGAATCGGCCATTCACTGAATGCTTTATGTCTCCGCCAGTTAGTTTAGTGATTACATGAACACAGTGTTCACTAAATCGCCAGTCAATTTGGACCATCACCAATTTTTTGTGTGAATGATCAAAGCCTTTGAAATTTGTTAGAGCTGCTAACCAATTTTATCAGAACTGCCAAACTCTAGACCCCTGCCTAGGCCCACTTGTGCCAGTTGTCAACATGTGATTTGCTACTCACCAATCAGTCACTCCTAACATAGGACCCACAAATCCCTCACCATCAAAATGGATGGTTGGCCCATGATTTGAAAGATGAAGAATATTCCATAAGATCACGCGCCAATCATCGATCAATCTTTTTGACATCGGCCCCACTGATAAGCTCCATGTCAACCTTCGTCTACCAATGAGGAGATGCCAAATCGAGTATACGTAGCAGTGGACCCGCCTGCATATTGGTATCTAAATAGATGGCAGGTACATGATCTGAAGGATGAAGAATATTCCATGTGGACATGTGCCAGCTGTCGATCTAAAATTTCTAACATCAGGCCCCGCTGACAACAAATCCAACTCACCGCTGGCAACCAATAACTGCATGACATGTTAGCATCCTTCTGATAGTTGGTCCACATGTATTATCATTTAAAAGAGGGACCACCACTCTGCAAATCAGTGACTGATGGAAAACAAGCCACTCATTGGGTCGCATAATGTTAAGATATAACCACCAGGGACCTAGAGAATACACGAACACACTGTCGCGTAATCGTCGAATGGGAAACCTAACCGCTAGAGGAAAAAGCGAACAAGCGATTGATGTGGAAATGAAATGTGCACATGCATTTATGATCACTTAAGTGGCCTGAAAAAGGTAATGAAGAAATATAATAGGGCCAAGGCATTTTAGGGTTTTTTCACTATAACGACTAGATTTATGAATTTTTTGCTTAGGGTTTCAACCAGAGACATAGAAAAATTTATAGAGACCAGAGGGAAATAGATGAGACCATGAAATTTTTTGCAGGTGCAGACCATTTTCTTAGGTTTTTTTCTATGACAATAAAATGGGCTAACAAATCCTAATTTTTCTTTCCTTCTCTTTTCCTCCTTTTCTTTTTTCTTTTCCTTTAAAAAAAAAAAATGAGAGGAGAAGGCTTCCTTATATACTAGTCTAGGAAACCAACTTATAGAGAGGTCGACATATGCAAAATAAATTTCCATTAGGCTCATACCCTAAGAAGTGGAGCTATATTAAATGTCTTTTAAGAATCACCATCTCGAAGTCTGAAGAAGTCGACCCAAAAGCGGTAAATAATTCTTTGCAAACCCTGACATCCACAAATATTTGGAATTTGAAATTTAGACCTCTGGTCAGGGTTGAGGTTGACCTTGACCCAGAAGGTAGACCTTGACCATGTGGTCAAGAACCTCAAAATCTCAGAGCAAGATACCAGAAATAGGTAGGAAAGAAGTGGAAAATAGGGCAAGATGGGGGAAAAACTAGATCCAAGTCAAAAGGCCCATTCAAGATAATTGACATGACCCCAAACCACTTACTTAGAGGGATAAACTAGTCCTAAATGGAAGTGCTTCCATTTTCCAATGATATAGTAATTAATTTGAAATTTTGAGAGGAGCTTAGTTTTGCTAAATCCTTATCTAAGAGAAAGAGGGAATAAGAAGTGAAGAAATTCACACTACTAAAGGGATTTACAAGAAAATAAAAATTATTTAGTAGTGCATGCAAGAACATCTATTTATACATGTGTTAATAATGAGGAGTTTGAAGTGGTATCTTCAACAAATGGTTAAAGCTCCTACCTGTGGATAGACAGGCAAGAAGTGCAATAGTTAAAGAAGAAATGGTCATTTTAATAGTGAAGTTCCCAAGTGAAGTACAAAATAAATATTTCTAAGGATGGTATGCCTGAGTCCTCATAAAGAAAGAAAGCATTTGAACTGGTGAAGGTTACTAAAAAGAGGTAAAAGGAGAAAGAAAAAAGAGAGATAATAATATAAGGATAAAAGTGTACTAAATCTTATGAATACCATAGGGAATAAATCTAGAGTTGTTAGTTCCCCTACTAAGAAGTTTGTACCACCTAATATGAGTAATTTTCACTATTGTTGACAATATTTTAGAGAAGGTTAGTAAATGAAATATCTTAGATGAAGTCAATAAATGTATGGATGATAAAAGGTAAATATGTTATTTTTGGCATGGATAAGTACTGATTTAATTAAGTTACATGGTCAAATCCCTATGTCTCTTTATTGATATGAATCGACATTCGAGAGAAAGAAGAGGCTGATAAGTTTTTCAACTAGTGACACACAATCAGTACATGGTGTGACTGAAGATTTGTTGATGAGATGATTTTTGATTGAAGGAAGCATAAAAGGAAAAAGTACATGATGATGAAGAGGAACTAGCTCAAATGGAACCTCAATTCATACACTAAGGAAAGGCATAAATTTGGAGATGATAAGATCACAATTGGTGACATTTCTATTTATTTTACACCTATCAATGAAGGTATTGATAGTTTCTTTAGCTACAAGAGATGAAGAAAAGGTCAATAGGTGCATAATTGATGATTTAAAAATTGAAAGTGAAGATGAAATAGTTGTACAAATTTTGAAGGTATCAATGATGATGATAATGTTAAACCGGTCATTCAAGGACCTATTGATACTTATGTTTTGAGCTTAAATGAGTCGATAGAGATATATATAGTTCTGAAATATAAGGATAATGATCAAGTGAAAGAAACTTAAGTCAGGGAGAGATGTATTGGTGGATTTGATGCCAGAGGTTGACTTAGCTCTACTAGACATGAGTATTTTCGATACATTAGAGGAGTAAGTAGTTTTTGTTGAAAGTAATGATCTTCAAGCATTGAAGTCAAGTTTTGTTAAAGTTAAAATTGTGTAAATAAGGAATAGTATCTCCTATACACTTGAATCGACGACAAGTGATCATCTCAGAAGGAGTAGTTAGAATGTGATGAAGATAGACAATAGATGAAGATTGAAGCATGTTGTGCCTTTTGTATTATTGTGAAAGGGGGAGAAGTATCTAAAATTGGGAGAAGTATCAAAAGGAATAAAGGAGGGATTTACTATGAAGTGGAAATAAAATACATGAGTCAGATGAGAAAGAAAGAAAGAGGGATAAGTATCAGTAAAGGAAGAAGAATTATTTAAAGAGATTGGCAACAAGCACAAGCTATTTTCTTGGTATTATTGGTATTTATATTTGGTGTTTCTATAAATGCCAAAGGTTGATATTGTTGGCATAAATGATCTAGAGATCCATTGAGAATGTTATGTTATAAGTTTAATGCAAGTATGGTGACATGATAATTAGCTATGAGGTTTTCATTGATGTTAACTTAGTGGTGGTTGGTTGACAATGTTTCTGTTATGCTGAGATATGTTCAAGAGGTTGGATCTAGAGCTATGCTATGAGATAGAGTGTAGAATCATGAAGGAAGCTTAAGTGATGTATCTAGATGATATATCCATGACCACATAAGTTTATCTTATGAGTGTTGTGATCAATTTTTGTTTGAAGGATGTTAGGAAGACAATAAGAATAGGTTGAAGACAAGGAGTGATGATTTGATTATTGTGTCGAGATGGTTTGGAATAAAGTGTTGGGATTCAAGATGTGTTATTTTGATTGTGCTATAGCATTATTGGCCTGACCACATCATGTTTGGTGATCATTAGGAATATTTATAGTAGAAATAAGATCATTGAGTATTATGCATAGGATGTTCTTAGTTTAATTGGTCAAATCCTTAACTAGTGATGTTGCATTGTATTTTGATAAGTTTTTACATGTTCAAAGGATCATGGTAACATTTCAGATCAACATAGAATGATGAGTTGAAATTTTTGTGATCATGATGATCAGATATATTGGAATTCTACAAGTACATAGGAGAGTGTGAAATACTTTGACTTTCTCTTTGTCAAATCATTTATATGGTGGATCTAGAGGCCGACATAAAGTTACAATTTTAAATGTTAGTTGTTATTACATTTTAGGGTTTCAAGAATGAGAGGGAATTAATTGTAATGTTGTATTTAGGTCTTAGATATCCTAATTATTTTTAAAATGTAATTATATATAAATTTTGATGTATTATTTTGTGAAAGAGAGTATGAGAGGACAAAGATAAATGTATGGTGTTTTATGTTGTTAGGGTTTTTTTGGTGATAAGAGTTGTTAGTAAAGAGGGGAAGAAGTTTTCTAGATATGACCATTGATCAAGGAATACATTGGACCTGTCATTCTTTGAGTGTAACTATTAGTTCATTATTTACTTTTTTATTCTTATTAGTTGACAAGAGAAATTCCTTAACTAGGTCACTCCTAATAGGGTGTGTAGGCTCCTAACAGGTCTGAAGTCTAAATCCTCTAACAAAGTTACTTCTTAATTGGAGTTCTAAATCCTCTAGATAGGTGATCCTAATAGGTCTTTTTGTTGTAAGCTTCTCATAGGGCTAAACACTCTTAAATAGGTGACCCCTTAACCAAGTGGTTTTAATGCTACTAACAGGGTGCCTTATTGTTGTAGTAGTGAGGATTTTTGGGTAATAATTCCCACACAGTTTTTCCCTTAAAAATAGTTTCCACAAGAGAAATATCTATGTCAAAGTGTTGCATGCTTGCATTATTTTTTATTAGTTTTCTACTTGTATTGCATGCTTTATCTTGTGGAAGTTGGTGGTGAAAATAGTTGAATTTTTGGTTACACTAATTCACCCTCCCCTCTCAGTGTCTTATATTATTAACATCTTTGTTCTTAGATCTTGTGTCGACCTAAACCTAGGTTTTCTAGGTCTTGAATGCTTTATGGATCAAGTTGCTTATGAATTTTTACTTGTCCTATTCTTCTTCTTCAAGTTTCCTATCCTTTGGGAATGTTCTTTTTCTTGACCTGACCTGTGTGTCGAGATGACTATTTATGTAATGTAGTTCATCTCTAGTAGTAGCTCTCAAGAAGAATAAGATATAATCTTTAGAATTGGTTCTAAGATTGGGACTAGAGGTTGTAATAAAGTAGGTCAGTTGTAGCCTGGCATGTATGAAGGTATGTATGTTGCCAACTGGATGTAGATGAATTCCACTAAATGAATATAGATATTTGTTTTTCTCTCCATATCCTCTTGTTATGTTTTCATTGTGTTCTAATCTTGTTGTATGATTAAACTAATCTCTTTGAGGTCTCTCCATTAGTAAATATATCAAGTGGTATTAGAGATAAGTTGTGTTCCTTATGGAGGTAATTGCTAAATCTGATTGTTGAGAATCCCTATGCTAATTTGGTTTTAGGGTGGCACATTTTAGATTTGGCCTACAATTGCAGAGGGTTAAAAAAAGGGCTTGAGGAAGGAGAGAAGAAGATCCAAGTGTGATGGATATGTTTAGAAAAATATCAGCCACACTTGAAGTTATGGAAGCAAGACAAAGATATGAAAGACCTATTGAGGATGTAACTGATGATGAAATTGTTGAAGCAATTGCAAGAAATGAAGAACCTAAACTTGAGCAAGGAGATGAAAAATTATTGAGGGCTCTAAGTAGGCTGAATGAAAAAAAACATTTCAATTTACCTGATTATGATGGTAAGATGGATGTCAATGAATTTCTTGACTAGACCACTGAGATGGAAAAATATTTTGAATATGAGAACACTAATGCAAACAAAAGGGTGAATATTTATAGAACTAAGTTGAAAGGATATGAATATTTAAGGTGCAACATTTACAGATAGATAGACAAAAGAGAGGAAAGGAGACAATCAACTCTTTGGATAAAATCATAAACAAATTAAAGGGTAAATCCTAACCTAGTTATTATCAAGTTTGTTTGTTGAGGAAATTGCTGAACCTAAAAAAGAAGGAATCTATTGTGGAGGAATATAATAAAGAATTCTATATGTTAGATATCATATCTAATCATATCAATGATGAGATTGAAAATGTAGCAAAATACCTGAATGGTTTGAGGACATATATTCAAGATAAAATTACTTTGGTCAAAATGGATAGTATAGAGGAGGCTTATTAGTTTTCCCTAAAAGTGGAAGAAAAGTTGAACAAGAGGCATGAACATAGACCTAGAAGAAGAGGTGTTATATTTCAAAGAGGTAGAAATAGATGATTTTTGGAAGGGGCTAGCTCTTACTCTGATCCCAGTAAAGGTAAGTATGAAAGG
The DNA here is from genome assembly GCA_027943335.1 of Chamaecyparis obtusa. Classification (NCBI taxonomy): domain Eukaryota; kingdom Viridiplantae; phylum Streptophyta; class Pinopsida; order Cupressales; family Cupressaceae; genus Chamaecyparis; species Chamaecyparis obtusa. The sequence goes on from BSBK01000918.1 coordinate 1,021,869, forward strand.
AAAGAATAGAGTCGATACCAAGGAAGAGGAGGAGGTTACCCTATAAACAATGATTACAAAAGAGAGGATATGATTTGGTTTAAAGGAACTTTTTGAAATATGGAAAAGAAGGTCTTAGATAATTTTAATGTACTCATGGGAATTCATCTAAGAAGACCGATAACATTAGTAAAATGAAACCTTAAAGGAAGATTTATCTAAATAAATTGGAAGATGGAGAAACTCTAATGGTCTAAAGAGTCATATGCAATGAGGAACCTAATCATGAAATAGTGTTAAGGAAGATTTTGTTCAAGACAAGATGTAAAGTTGCAAGAAAATGTTGTAATGTCATCATTGATAGTAAGAGTTCAAATAACCTAGCATTAGAGGAGTTTGTTACCAAGTTGTAGTTTTTGAGACACAGGCACCCTAAGTTTTAACATATCACATGGCTTAACGATGAGCATAAGATTCTGGAAACTGAATAGTGTCTTTTGAAATTTAAAATTGGATCTTATCATGATCAAGTTCTTTGTGATATTATGTCAATGGATTGATTTTTATGTCTTGTTAGGTAGACCTTGCCAGTAATATAAACAAGCAATACATGATGGTAGGATGAATAGGTATACTATAATAGAAAATGGGATGAAGAAAGTTTTTCTTCCTTTGGTAGAAGATCCTAAGAGTGATAATTGCACTATAGTAAGAGTTTACTTGGTTGAAGGGAGGAAATTATTAGATGATTTGAAAAGAGAGAGAGTGTACATTATAATTTGATTCCTAAGAAATATGATATAGGAATAGTGAATGAGTAACCACCAGAGATAAGGGATTTTCTAATAGGGTTTGAAGACATCCTTTTAGATAATGTACCTAATGGATCACTACTTGTTAGAAGTATTAGTCATTGCATGGACTTAATTCCTAACGTTAGTTTCCTATAAAAGGCACTGCCTTGAATGACACTAGTAGAAAATAATAAGTTGAATAGAAAAGTGTAAGAATTATTATAGAAGGGTTTAATCAGACAAATTTTGAGTCCTTGTGTAGTACCTGTAGTATTGGAACTTAAGAAGAATAGAGAATGAAAAATGTATATTGATTCTAGAGATATTAATAATATCATAGTGAAGTACATATTTCTTTTGCCTAGACTGGTTGACATAATGGATTGTTTCATTGGGCCAAGGTATTTGACTAAGATTGATTTAAATGTAGGTTTGTATGAGTGGTTTTTTATTCCTTTCAATCTAACTAATACACCTATTACTTTCATGAGGCTAATGAATGAACTCTTGAAAAAATATTAGGTAAATTTTTTATAGTATACTTGGGTGATATTCTGATTTTTAGTAAGAGTAACAAAGAACATTTTTTGCATTTGAGAAAAGTATCATAGATGTTGAAGGCAGAGAAGTTGTTGAATAACATCAAGAAATGTACTTTCATGAAAGAGGAAAGAGTGTATCTTCAATTTATGATTTCAGCCAATGGATTAAAGATGGATCCAAAGAAGGTAAAATAAATTTTGGAATGGCCCATGCTTGAAAATATTGGAGAAGTCCAATCATTTCATGGATTGGATAGTTTTTGCCAAAAGTTTATCAAGAAATTAAATTCAATTTGTAATTGTATGAAAATACAATGTGATGAAGGATGCTCCCTTTAATACCACAAACACATTAAAAAAATAGAGAAACAACAAGAATTTGCAAGAACAGAAAATGGGCTTCTTATTATCTCAAAAAATGTGGAATTACAAATTACAGAATTACAATATACAAAGCCACATGGGAATTTTCCTTACAATGTTTTTTAGGACAAAGCCTCAAATCCTTACCTAGAACTACTACCAAAACTACCCTAGACAACATTATGGGCCTTCCTTATATAGGTATTTTTCCACCACCCTAGAAGGTGCTAGAAATTTTAGCACTTAAGGCTAACAAAACCTAGAATTATTTTATTTTTCATTTTATTACATTAGAGTCGGCTCAAAAAAACTTTCAAAACTCAAAAGAAATTTTGAAGGAAATTCATTTTTCTTCCATTTAAGGTGACCCAACTTCTAGAGACTATAAGTCATCACCGGTTGACTTGATTAGCTATTATGACCCCATTTCAAAAATGGCATGAAATTTTGTACAACACATGACTTACACAAGCTCCATTCAGCTAAAGTTTTGACCTCATTTGAGGCCTCTAAAGCCTTTAAAATTGGTTCAAAGTTTCTGTACCTTGCTACCAATACAAAAAAAAATTCAATATCTTCAAAAGTAGACTTGATCTAGCAATGAAACTTTACTAGCAGGCTAATCTGACCAAAGTGAATCTCAAGGGAAGAAAATAGACCATTCTGAGCTCAAATGAAAAACTTACTAAAAATAGTAAATTTCCAAAAATAGAAGCTCTACACAAGATAGCCCTTTTTGAAAAGAAACCAGAAATATTTTTGGGTTATGCAAGATTTCTCTTACACCTAGGATGCTCCTGCATCAGACACCTAAGGTAATTTGAGAAGTGACCCTATCATCTCTTAGGTGTGCAAAGGAAAAGAAAGATAGTTAACTTCCTCCCTTGTCAACCATGATGAATCTTCAATAGGTCATCCTTTCCATTTGACTAGATATTCTTCATATGTCATGCTCCTTGTGCATCTACCAAGATGACTATCCAGTATATCCTCAATCTCCTTAATAGATGAAGTAGTTTATGGAATATTCCACTGTGCTTCTATGATCTCATCTTCAACACCCCCTTCATGATACTCTGTCAGATCTAAAATGTTAAATAATGGTGAAAAATTCATCTTAGTAGGTGATTCTACCTCATATGCATTTCCTGAATCATTTTTCTTCAATATCTTTACATGGCCCAAACTTCTTCATTTTTGTCTTGTTATACCTACCTACTAGAAATCGCTTCTTCTGCAAACAAACCATGACTTCATCACTAGCTTGAAATTCCTTATGCCTCCTTTTCTCAGTTGCCTTAGTCTTATACTATGTATTCATCTTAGTAATTTTCCTCCTCACCTCCTCATGGATTCTCTTCAAATGTTCTATAAAATCCTCAGCTTCAGCACTACTTATCTCTCCTTTATCTATCTTCCTCAACTTAGATGCATTTTTGGGACTACTTCTAGATACAATCTAGAATGGTAATTTACCAATTCTCCTATTGATAGAATTATTGTATGCAAATTCCTCTTGTGGTAAAATCAAATCCCATCCCTTTGGCTTATCTCCAACCAAACATCTTGATGAATTCCTATAACTCCTATTCTCCACCTTTTTCTATCCATCAGTCTGTGGATGATCTCATGAGATGAACTTCAAATCTATCTTTAACTTCTTCCCTAATGTACACCAAAAATATCCAAAAAACTTAGTTTCCTGATCTGAAACTATGCTCTTTGGAAAACCATGTAGTCTCACCACTTCTTTGAAAACCAATTATGCTACGTGAATAGCATAATTAGTCTTCTTGTAAGGAATGAAATGTGCCATCTTTGAAAAATTTTTAACCACAACAAAAATTGAATAATGTCCCCACTGAGTCCTTGGAAAACCAAGAACAAAGTCCATACTAATATCCTCCCAAGGCTTCTCTTGTACAAATAATGGCTGATACAACCCTATATTCTATTTTCCTTCTATTTCCATTTGACACACTCTGCAACTTTGTACAAACTTCTTGACATCTTGTTGCAAGTAATAATCCTCACTAACCAAAGAAAGTGTTTTATCTTGACCAATATGTCCAACCAATCCTCTAGTATATTTCTCCTTGATGAGATTCTCCCTCATAGAAATCTATAGAATTCTCAAATCACTCCATTTGAATAGCATACCATCCTAGATGATGAAATCCAACCACTTTGTTCTGTCTAGAGTAACAGGTTCTATGTAATCTTTCCAAGCTTCACCAAAATCAAGATCCTTTGGATACAAATTCTTGAGTTTATTGAACCTAACCACCTCAATCTACATCTCTATCAGAAAAAGTTACCTTCTACTAAGCACATTTGCAAACCTATTAGACTTTCCACTCCTGTGTTTCAAAATGAATGTGTAACTTTGCAAAAATTCAACCCATTTCAAATTCCTTTGATTCAACTTTCCTTGACTATTTAAATATTGCAATGCTTGATGTTCAGTATACAAAAAAACTCCTTAGGAAGAAGATAGTGTCTCCAATTTTTCAATGCTTGGACTATAGCATAAAATTCCTGATCATAAATAGAATATTTTCTGTTGGCATCATTTAACTTCTCACTGAAATAAGCAACAGGTTTTGTTACAAGTAGTGATTGTCGTTGCACCAAAAGATCGACCTTATAATGCTTGATACAACCACTAGACTTATAGAAGACACATGAGGTAGTTAAGCCATGTCATGAATCCTAAAGGGAGCTCTAACCATTTTTCCAACATTCCCTCCTCAACATTACCCAAGGAGATTCAAACATGTGACCAAGCTCTGATAACACTTGTTACAAGTAGTGTCTTTCATTGTACCAAAAGATAGACCTATTAATACTTGATACAACCACTAAACTTATAAAAGACACAAGATATGATTAAGCCATGTCACAAATCCCGAAGGGAGCACTGACCATTTTTCCAATAGGTTTACCTTCTTGGCTCAAAATAACTACTATTGCAGTACCACTAGCATCACAATATACTTGAAACACTTTTTTAAAATCTGGAAGTGCTAGAACTCATTGTTCTATGATTTTTTTTTTAATAGTTTGAAACTCCTATCTTCCCCTATAGTCCACTCAAACTCTTTCCTATCCCCTCTCATTTTTTTACTCAAGGGTCCACAAATACTACTAAAACTCATGATATTTTTTTTTGTAAAAGCTAGCCAAACCATGGAAAGATCTTACCTCAGTAGTAGACCTTGGAGTAGGCCATTCAAGGATAGCCTTCAATTTTAATAGATCCATTTTTAGACCTTTTGTTGAAACTACAAACCCCAAATACACTAATTCCTTCTTCACAAAACTACACTTCTTCAAATTAATCAATAGTTTTTCTTCCCTCAACTTATCAAACACCCTACGAATATGCATGATATGCTCCTCTAATATCTTATTAAAGATTAAAATATCATCTAGGTAAACAATGACAAACTAACCCAGAAATTATTTCAGAACCTCATTCATGAGCCGCATGAAAGTGCTCAGTGCATTGGTTAGACCAAAAGGCATGATGAATGACTCATACAAACCTTCCTTTGTCTTAAAGGGAGTCTTCCACTCATCTCCTTCTCTGATCTAAATCTAATTATATCTACTCTTCAGATTTATCTTTGAGAAATGCATAGCTCCACTCAAACAATCCATAATATCATCCATCCGCGGCAATGGAAACATGCACTTGATTGTAATCTTTTTATAGCCCTAGAATCTATACGCATCCTTTATTCTCCATTCTTCTTTGGTACAAATACTTTGGGTACAACACAGAGACTCAAACTCTCTCAAATCAATCCCTTCTATAACAACTCAGGTACTTTTAGGTTCAACTCTTCACTTTCTGTTGGTGTCATTCTATGTGCTTCCATAGTTGGAAAACTATCTCCTATAATAAAGTCCATTTGTTGATTGATCTTTCTTACAGGTGGTAATCCATCAAGCACATTATCAGACACAATATCCTAAAACTTATTCAATAGATCTGCAACTTATGTAGGTACATCTTCTACTTCCTCTTTACTAGCTTTTGGAAATAAATAAAAACACATATTCTCATGCCTCATACCCTCTAGGAACTTTCTTCCATTAACAAAACTTATTCTTTCATTACCACATACTTTTTCTTATGTGTCCTTCAATGGATTTAGCTTATGTTGCACTCCATCCTTTGTTAGGAATTAGGTATTCACAGGACCATCATGTACAAAACACCAATCAAACTGCCATGGCCTACCCAAAAACATATGACATGCATCCATAGATATGATATCCCATAGTGCCTCATCATCATATCTGCCAATCTTAAAATTCAGTAGGCATTGATCATTGACCATGACCTTGTGGTCATCCCAAACCTTGGTGATTTGGTATTGGTGTGGGTGTTTCTACCTCTTGATCTTTAACTTTGTCAACATCTCTTCTAACACCAAATTTTTAGTGCTTCCACTATTGATAATCACATCACAATATTTATCCTCACACTTGCACCTAGTGCAAAAGAAACTCCTCCTTTACATAGGTTCATTCTCATCACTCAATAGGACTCTTCTATTAATTAGTGTTTCTCCTCTTTCAACATCTTTAGAATGTGATGATTTGACATCTTCATCCACATGTGTAACTCTAGCCTAGCCTTTAGTTTTCCTATCTATACTTCCTTGGCATTGAGGACATTCATATGCCCTACGACCTTCTCCACAGTAAAAACATGTTCCACAAAAGCCTCCCCTTCTTGATCATTGTCCTCTTCCTCTTCCTCTCTAATATCTCCTATTTTGATCATGGAAATGATTGAAATTGTTTCCTCTATGATTTTGACTGCTACTGGACTCATCCTTCTTTTTGTGATCTTCATTTTGGCCTCCATAAGACCATCCACTGGATCTTTTGCCGCAACCTCTTCCATTTTGCCTTTCAAAATTATTGTTCATCTTTTTCTCTACTTTTAGGGAAAACTGGTATGCCTCTTCAATATTATTCATTTAGACCAAATTTAAATCCTCTTGAATGCTTAGACTCAACCCATTAAGGTAGTAAGCAACTTTTTCCCTATCAACTTCTACATGGCGTACTCTGATGAGGATTTGATAGAACTCCTCTGTATACTCCTGAATAGATCTCCCTGTTGCTTCAAACCTTGTATTTTCTTCAATAGATCAAGCTCGTAATCAATAGGAATGAACGGTCACTTTAATTTATCTACCATTTGATCCCATCTTGTGATTTTCTCCTTTCCTCTGCTATTTGGCTCCAATTGACTCTCCTACCACCAGATCTTCACATGACCCTTCAGTTTGGCCTTTGCAAACTTGAGCCTATTAGGATCCTCGATATATTCATACTCAAAATATTCTTCTAGTTCATTGATCCAGTCGACCAACTCTTCTGGGTTAATATTTTTGAAAAAATGTGGGAACCTCAATCTTAGGTCTTTTCCCAATCTTGGAAATGGTCTAGAAAAGCCTTTCTTTTCCTTATTTCAAAATTTTTCCTTCTCCTTCCTGATCAAAATTTCCTTCTTCTTCACCTTCATCCTCACTTTTCACTCTTACAGAAAGATTCATGCCTCTGTGAATCTCTTCCAGTAATGCTCACACTTTTCTCTAAAGGTCTCTAACCTTAGGTGACACACCACCAGCTCTTTTGCCATGTTCCCTTTATGGAGGCATTTTCACGCTTATCACTGAAACCCTAAACCATGGTCCTGGTGAAAACTACCTCATAGTCAGTGATTGGTCTACACACCCAAGAACTCTTGCTATGATACCACTTGATTAAGGGTTCTCCCCTTAATATTATAAACACATAATAGAAACAAAGAAATAGTTCAACAATTTTTAAAAATAGAAAATGGGCTTCTTATTATCTCCACAAATGTGGAATTACAAATTTCATATTTAAAATATGCAAAGCCACATGGGAATGTTTCTTAAAATATTCTATAGGACAAAGCCTCACATCTTTACCTAGAACTACTACCAGAATTGGCTTAGACAACACTACAGGCCTTCCTTATATAGGCATTTCTCCACTGCCCAAGAAGGTTCTAAACATTTTAGCCCTTAAGGTCGACCAAACCTAGAATTATTTTATTTTCCATTTTATTACATTACAGTCAGCTCAAAACAACTTTCAAAACTCAAAAGAAATTTTGAAGGAAATTCAATTTTCTTCCATTTTAGGCAACCCAACTTCCAAAGACCATAAGTCATCACTTGTTGATCCGATTGACTATTATGACCCCATTTTGGAAATTTTTTGAAGTTCTCTACAATCCTTGACTTGTGCAATCTCTAGTTAGTCAAACTTTTGACCTCATTCGGGGCACCTAAATCCTTCGAAATTGAGTTCAAAGTTTCTATACCCTGCTGCCAATACCAAAAAATTTCAATATCTTCAAAACTAGACTTGATCTAGCTATGAAACTTTACTAGCAGACTGATATGACCAAAGTGAACCTCCAGGGAAGAAAATAGACCATTCTAAGCTGAAATGAAAAAATTACTAAAAATAGTGAATTTCCAAAAATAGAATTTTGTACAAGATAGCCCTTATTGGAAAGAAACCAGAAATATTTTTGGGTGATGCAAGATTTCTCTTACACCAAGGATGATCATGCATCACAATGAAAGGGGATCAAAAGTATTTCTTGTGGACGCATGGATCATATAAGAGTTTTGAATTGTTGAAGTAGAAAGTTAGTGAAAAACTAGTATTATCTCTATAAAATTTCAACAAGGTATTGCATGTTTATTGTGATGCATGTGGATATGAAATTGGAGCTTTATTGAGTAAATAAGATAGACCTATCACTTTTTACATTACAAAGTTGAATGATTCCAAGAGGAAGTATTTTTCTTATCATCAAGATTTCTATGCCATAGTTCAAGCTTTGAAGAAATGGAGACATTACCTATTTTCTAAGGAATTTATTTAGTATACTAATAAAAAAGATTTACAAGATTTGAGTGGTCATGGTAAGTTGAATTAAAGACATATGAAATGGATTGAGTTCTTGTAGAGTTATACATTTGTGTTGAAACATAGAATTGGATAGTTAAACAACATGGCTAACACATTGAGTAGGAGAAGAAATTTTCTTATAGAGATGAGAGTAAAAGTGGTTTGGTTTGATGAATTGACATTTTTTTATGAGGAACATCGTGATTTTATAGAACCCTAAAAAGTTTGTAAGGAACATGTTGTAAATGAATGAAGAAATTGGTTGGATTATTTTGTTCACGATGATATATTGTTCAAAGGAGTTCAATTTTGTATACCTAAAGGATCTATTAGGGATAATTTTATCAAGGATAATTATAGTGGAAGACTTGTAGGATATTTTGGTATTATTAAGACAATAATTTTGGTAAATAAGAGGTATTATTGGCTACACAGTTATTAGAATGTTCAAAAATTCATTTCTAGAATTGTAGAGTTTGTCAAGTTTCAAAGGGCACTATTCAGAATGTGAGATTGTATACACCTTTACCTATACCTAGTAGACCTTAGGAGGACATTAGAATGGATTTTGTTTTGGGATTTCCTAATAAATACTGGGTTAATGATTCTATATTCTTGGTGGTAGATAGATTTTCTAAAATGTCACATTTCATTCCTTGTAAGAAGACTTCATATGCAGTGAGTGTAGAAGAATTGTTCTTTAAGGATATTTTGGGATTGCATGGGTTACCAAGGAGTATAGTTTCAGATAGGGATAGAAAATTTGTGCGATATTTCTAGATGACACTTTGGAGGAAGCTGAATACTAATTTGAAGTATAGATCTACTTTTCATCCACAAAAAAATGGATAGAAAGAGGTTGTGAATATGAGTTTTTTGATGACCTTGGTGGGGGATGAACCTAGTAATTGGAATTTGCTTTTGGAACACAAAGTGTTTTCCTATAATAATTTAGTAAATAGGAGCATAGGAAAAATGCAATTTGAAATTTTCACATGTATGAGTCCTAAGGGACTTTCTAACTTAAGGCATATTAGTCATGAGGAGAAAAGGATGTGTGTAGTAGAGGAGTTTTCAGATCTTATGAAATCATTATATGAGGAGGTTAAGTATCATTTGGGAAAAATTAATAAAAAATATAAGGAGAATGCATATAGGGGTAGGAGATATAAGGATATTTTAGTGGGAGATGATGTTATGGTTCACTTAAATAAATGGATATTCCCAATTGGAACTAATAAAAAATTTAGGATGAGGAAGTTTGGACCTTGTAGGATTTTGAGGAAATTTGGTTCAAGAAATGATTTTGAATTTGAGTAGCCTGAAGTTATGGGCATATCACCTATCTTTAATATTGTATACTTGTATGAGTATCATGAGACTAATTTGAACTCAAAGAAGGGATAAAAAGTGAAATATAAGTATCCTAACAAGTAGATGGAAGGAAGAGATAGAATTCTAGATAGCTAATTTTAAAGGAGTACAAGAGGTAAAGTGTATATAGAGTACTTGGTGAAGTCTAAAGATAGATGAGAAAAATAATATTCATGGATTTATCAAGTGGAGCTAGATAATTTAGATTCCTCCCATGAAGAAAAGTAAGAGACTCACTTTCTTAATAACCCCGAGTGTTTGATGTAGGAGCATATTGGGTTTGAAATAATCTTGTATCAACCAAAAATATTTATGTTTAGTATTGTTCTTATTTTCAAGTCTCAGAGATCAAGTTGGTGAATTGGCATATGTTCAAGTCATCTTATGTGATGATCAAATTATATTCATTGCATATTGTGGACCATGTTCCTATTGGAGATTTGCCAGCAAGCCAGTGTTGACTGTATCTTTGTCATTGATGACAATATATGGCAAGTAGCATGCATGGAAGATGTATGCAGTAAGCTTTGAGTATATGTAGCATGGACATGTTATCAGCATGCTAACATAGACGTAGAGGTTAATTGTTAGAACAAACAGTTATGCAAAAGCTTGTGTTAGTAGTGTTCCTAACAGAGTTATAGATAGTGTTTTGTGATTGATTATCTGTACAGTCATCATGGAGCCTTGCACCTTTGGATATGTGATGAAGACATGTTAATGATATTAAATTCATGGATGCAAAGTCTGATGATTAGTAGAAGTGAAGTTATGCTATCTCTATTCACCAGTAGTAGTATCTTGTGTTTGTTCAGAAGAGCTAACAGGGATTATATTGGTTCTAGAGTTGCACCTATCATTTCAGTATGTGTCCTTGGATCTAAGCTTGGAGAAGAGTTAGTAAGGTTTTGTTAAGAGTTCATGAGGTAATTCAACTTGAGGAGAAATATCCAGTTGTTTTGGTAGAGCCAACAACGTGTAGCGTGTGTCTACAATTATTTTATTGGATAGGTCCCAAAATATGTTGCATTCTTAGTAGAGCCAACTGAATTATTATTGGAGTTTTTTATGCCTTCTCTAATATGATTTTAAGGTGGTTTTAGTAGGCTGACTTGATTATATGATTTAGAAGAAAGATATTTATAGGCAGTCATTTGTGATTGCTAGAGCATGGTTCAAAGTTGATTGTGAAGAGTAGAGTAGACTGTGTGAAGTGTTGAGCCATCAGAAGAAGGTCTATGTGACAAAGTAAAGTATTTGTGCTATGCATTGTAACTGATCTAGATAGTAGGTCAAAGCGTAGTTCACCAAGATCCAGATATAGTGCGTATCTGTTATTCAGAAGGTTCTAGCCTTCACCCATTTGAGCAGTGTGCTCTCAGACAGTGCGTCCTCACCCCTAACAATGTTAATTGTAAAAGAATCCTAATAGGGCTTCACCCTTGACCAGGTCTACTATACTAAATATATTGTAAAGAAACTCCTAACAGGGTTAAGGATCATCTAACAATGATCATAATACACTAGTGCAGAATATTAGTGGGTGTTAATTCCCACCGGGGTTTTTACCTATTTGGGTTTCCCTGTAACAAAAATATTGGTGTTGTGTTGAAGTTTTCTTTCATTGTTTTTATGCTTTATGTTTAAGTATACTTAATTGGATAAATAATTTACACTAGTAGATAACTGATTCACCCCCCCCCCCCTCTTAGTTATCTCTTGGGACTATTCCTAACAATTGGTATCAAAGAAGTCAAGATCCCTACTTTAGAAGCCCTTGCAAAGGATGATGCTACTGAAAATCAAAAGGAATTGTTTCATCAGAATGCAATAGCCAAAGAATCCCTTATCAGCACCCTATATGATAGTGACTTTTCAGAAATAAAGAAAGTAGATACTGTACACACTAAAATGGTGCACTTCTATGAACCATTACATGCAAGGTTGCTCAAGAATGAGGCCTCACAAAGCGGCTCATAGCTCTCTATGTATGGAGTTGCAAGATTGAAAATTGCTCTCAGCTAGAGCTACAAGCTTGTGACCTTGCTAGTCAACCATATAATAAGAGATTCAAGTGAAGACAAGAGCAACAATGCCAATATCTCCAAGAATCCAAATATGCAATGTAATGCAAATCTAAATGAGAATGCAATCTAAGCAATGAAAGAAAAGTACAATGCAACTAATCTATGAAAGGAAATAGCAATGGATTACAATGCCTCCTATTTAGACTATGTGAGATTAATCTATTGCATAAAAAGAAATCTACACTAAGAATGCCATTATCATGCAACTAAGAAAGCAAATATGCAACTAAATGATGCAATGAAGCAAGTCTTCAATATCCTCAAAAGCTCCAAATGCACCTAAAACCTGCAGCATAACATTATCATAAAAACATGGTATGCAAATGAAAGAGGGAGCTCTCCTTTTATAAGAAATGCAAAGAAATGGACCATTGAGATTAAGAGGCAAAAAGTCTTAATCAGCAGTGGAGCTTGAAAGAGGAGCAATCCATGTGCACAAGTATCCTCCAATAGGAAAATAAGAGTTGACTTTTGTGTCCATATGAGATAAAAAGTGCTTTTTCCCTTTTTATAAAATAGGAATAGTGTTTTATTTGTGCAACTTAGGATAAGAGGAGAAGGTGGACTTTTTATTTAATCAAAAGGGGAGGAAATATTCATTTTAGGTAAATAAAAACTTAGGATAAATGGTTAGCCCAAGGATAAAAATCCAATATATGATTGAAATTAAGACTTGATCAAGAGATTGATATTGTTGAAAATATTGATTATTGATAAAAATGATTCAGGATTGATAAATTGAAATAAATGGGGCCCAAAGTCTAGGTGACCATTTTAGGGTGCATACATTTGCCCCTCTTTGACTAATGTGTGATCAATTTGGGAACACATGCAGTCAAAGAATGAAGTTGAAATGTGAGATCAATTTGGGATCACAAAACAACTCAGATGTGAGGTCGATTCGGGATCACACCCAGACAAAGCATAAATAAAGGTCTTTGAACATGAGGTCGATTCGAGATCACATTCAAAGTAAGAGATAAGAATCTCAAATTTGAGAAAAAGCTCACAAAAGATGTCTGAATCAGGAAAATCAAGTAATTGGGGATGAGAATCCCATAAGTACTGTCTCCTCGGAATTGAAATCAAAATCAGGTAGAGAGGAGAACAGCAGATTGATAAGGATTTGATCAAATCAGAATAAAATCATAATCGAAGGTAAGGGTCAATAGGTTAACCATTAGGCAATGAAACATGCCCCAGCTTGACTAAAAAGATGCAGTCAAACATGAGAAAGGAGGGAATGGAATGAATATGAATGAAAGACTAGAAGTTTGGAAGACATGGAAATGAAGAAATGATGATGCCCCAACAAAGATCGAAGGATTAGGCCTCAAAAGATGTAGCCAACTGCGCAGAAGAAGGGAAGATTTTGAAACATGATTTTGACTATGAAGATGACCTCAGATTTTGATTTCAAGTCTGAAAATGGATCCAGGACGTCGAAATTAGCTAGGGGTGCAATTTTTGCGCAATTCTGAGGTGTTTTGAAAATGAGGTCAAAAAGTCAAAAGGCTATAAAAGGGGTCAAAATGTCATTTTCAAGATCATTTGTCTTTTAGCGATTTGAGAATTTTCAGAGCTTTAGAGAGAGAAAATGGCCCAACAAACAGGAGTTCCCATCCATAGGCATCAATTTGAGCACGCCCAGTTGCACAACCGGCCACCACACTATCCTACCCTGTATGTTTTCGAAAAACTTGAGCTTTTTGAGGCATTTTTCGCATTTAATAGCTTTTTTAGCACGTTTTTCAAATTTTAAAATTTTAAAAAAAAATTTGTTGGGTGAAATATCATGCGATACTTTAGAAGTATCACGCCCTTTGGGGGGAAGTGTTGCGTGATACTTCGCAGGTCCCCAAAGTATTGCGCGACCTAAGACACCAGTATCGCACGATACTGGGTGAAAGATCACACGATACCGGGTGAAGTATCACACGGCATTAGGTATATCGTCCCGCTATATGGAGAAGTATTGCGCGATACTTCTCCAAAAAAGAATATTGCCCAAGTGAAAATTTTGATTTTTGACACATTTTTGAGCAAAAATGACATGGGTCTAGACAATGTTACATTTTAGAGATGTTTTATACTGAGTTTTTAGACATCCATCATGATATGTGCTAACAAATGGCTTAGTTTTTGGCTTGCAGGAGGTCTTTCCGGCGCTGATCATCAAAGCACCGAAGGTGACGGGATTGAGATGTGTCCGAGATCTAGATGATCTGGGCAATGCAGATGTCCGGGCTATGGGATTCAGATACTTATTGAGATATCCGTACATCAGAGCTGACCATGGGTTGTTGACTGCTCTTGCCGAGAGATGGCATAGCGAGGACAACACCTTCCACCTACCTACTGGAGAGGCATTGATCACTTTAGAGGACGTCGACAGGATCTTACGAGTGCCATGTCATGGCGAGCCGGTGAGTATAATCATATTTTGAGATATAATCATAAATGTAATATTTCCATATGATGAAAACTGACATGATTTGTTTGTTGGCACAGGTGTACTATGATCAGGATGCCACTGAGGGGCGTCGACTGATCCAGGAGATGTTCTAGGATGTCACTATTCTGGATAGGCATATCAGCTGGGAGAGGCTGATAGATAATTTTGGCAGAGACTACCCAGTGCCATGTATTGTGGCCTCCATTATCTCACAGATCCTGATGACTGATCATAGTCAGAAGGGATTCCCGCTCAGATAGGCTCGGTTACTGGTTGATTTGGTAGGCAAGCCTCGTCGGATGGCATGGGGTCCTGCCATATTGGTAGAGATGTACCACGAGCTACATGAGATCATTTATAGAGATGATCAGACGTGCGCATACAGTGCCATCCTGGCACAGGTGTGGACGTGGGAGCACATCGCTGTGGTGCACCCTAGGTTTCAGCTGAGGGAGAGGAGGTACCCCTTTATCTATAGGTACCTCAGGTTCATATCACATGCCCATACTGGGGATGTGACGTACTACAGGAGGATTCTAGATAAGATAGCCTCGTTCATTTGGAGGCCATACAGGGAGGTGGAGGTCTCGGGAGATGCAGCTGATGAGCTAAGCTACATGTTGTGCACTCGGCCACTGGTAGGTCGATATGCGGAGATAGTGGAGAGGTTTTGCATCACTCAGGTATGGCGGTAGTTTGGGAGGTAGCAGCGAGTCTCGAAAGAGACTACAACATATGCTAGGGCCAGGGATGAGGAGGGTCATGGGTGGCTACCCATGTTAGATTATCAACAGGCTATCACAGAGACAGCGGGTATCAGGAGTGAGCCCTGGGAGTATTTCCCAGATGTGGCAGATGCGGGGGCTGATGTAGCCTACAGAGTAGAGTGGTGGAGGGTGCCATCCCCTCAGTTTATGGTACCAAATGCACAGGTACCAGCATAGGGAGGAGACGGAGGAGATGATGGTGGAGACAGAGGAGATGGAGGGGACAGAGGGGAGGGAGGGGATGGAGGAGATGGTGGGAGGGGGAGAGGGAGGAGGATGGAGAGAGAAGAGGGATCAAGATTAGGTGGCTGGAAATGGTCACGGGGACAGAGATCATCGATGCCTAAGGATGAGGCGAGACTAGCTCTTCGGTAGGTAGAGGCACAGTAGGAGCAGCCTGCAGGTGGGGATGATCTGAGAGCCCAGATACATGCTCAGGAGGCAGAGATACAGCAGCTCCAGATTACTATAGCAGTGAGAGACCAGTAGATATTGGATCTGAGAGCGGAGTGAGATTAGCAGATAGCCGATCTTAGGGTAGAGATAGCATGCCGTGAGGCGATGGCACAGGTAGATGCACTAGAGCTCCGATGGGAGTCAGCGAGAGCAGCCTATTACCACAAACTCTACTTGCAGGCCATTCCAGAGGGTGAGAGAGCACCATCATACTCTCAGAGGGCAGGGGTATCAGATGTGGTACTCGATAGGAGAGCTATGCCTCCTCCACCACCATGAGCTCCTCACGAGGGTGGTAGCGAGTCTTAGGGTTAGGTCTTAGGTTGATAGATGTTTTATACATATCTTGAGACATTGATCCAGATTATGGGATCCCATTGTATTATGACATTGATGTATATATGAGATTACTGGATGTTTGATTGTATCATGTGTTTATGTCTCTCTTGTGATGGATGTATCAGTTTATGTATATTGTCTTGTCATTTTGCTCAAAATGCTTATGTATATGCTTATGTATGTTCTCTCTCATAGATGTATGTTTAATTCTCATGTGTATGATATAGACTCATGTTTCTTGAAAATGATAGTTTTGATATAGATATGATGATATGATTAACCCCTTGTGATGAATAGGAATAGGTTCGAGATGAAAAGGACAAGGAGTGAAAGACATGATCGAGAAGAAGAAAAGGTGAGCGCAGTCGATTGATAGGTCCACGTAAGATGAAAAAGGAGAGCTCTCTCCATATGCAAGAAATGTAAAACTAGACTATCATGACCTTAAAAATGCACGCTCCTATGAAAGTGGTTGACTTGCAAGGTCACAATGCTTATAGACATCTAATTATCATCATCAAGCGTTATTGGTAACGTTGTAAGATCATACAATGCACACTAGCATAACTATGTGGATATGAATATGATCTTTATCAAATAGAATTGTGGAAATCCCACCTAGGCATTAAAGACATGTAGGTCAAGATGACTAGTGCAGTGAGATTACCTAAGTTTGATATGGTGAGATTATGCTTGTATCAAGATACATGAAAATCAGGATAGCTAGAAGCATGCATTTGCATAACAGTCAAGGATAATACCTTGTCAATCCATAGTGTCAAGTAGGACCAGCATAAATTCTCATGACAGTTAGGATCAACAAAATATACCCACAAGCAGATAAAGAAAGAAAACATGTTCTCATTCCCTCAGTCTTCTAGCTATGCATCATCGAAAACTTCTCAGGGAGAGACCACTCATCAAAGAAATCCTCATAGACAGCACACAAAGAAAAAATAAAGTCATCATATCGTCAGCGAGTTGATTGTTTTAAGTGCGTGTGTGTTGGTCATAGAGTCAAACTCTGAGTATCATATCCGCTTAGTGAGAAACATCACATCATATGAGACTGTTGGGTAAGACACCTGATAAGTGTTAAGAAACACTCGACGCAAGGGTAGTGTTGAAAAACACTATTTTGGGGTGGTGTTGAAAAACACCTGTTGTGAAATGTCCCAAGAGACAAATGCACCTAAAGGACCAATGCTAATAGTTATGCCCCCTAGACAAAGACAAAGACCAATTTCAGACCAAGGCAAATAAGGTCAAGGCATGATGAAAAGTGGCTAAGTGTTGAGGACACATGCTAACAAATAGGGGTGCAAAGGCCTCAAGTAGCGCCTGTTTCTAGGTTTTCACCACTTGGATTCTTTTTTTCATTTTTTCCTTTTTTTGGATTTTTGCTACCAAGGCGCCTATTGCTAGGTTTTCACCAAGGCACTTTTTGAATTTTTTTTGAATTTTTTTAAATTTTTTGATTTTTTTGTATTTTTTAAGGACTGTATATGCTTTTTAGGATTTTTTCAGCATCATATATCAATTTTTTTAGAATTTTTTTAGGATCATAAAATATGTACAAAGGATGCCCCCAAACAAAATGGGCATCAAGGATAGAACTTCTTGAGGTGCACAATGTTGATGGGATCAGGGAGCTGTTCTCCATCAGGATCTGATAGTAAATATGCACCAGTACCAAAAGCAGCTGTGATGACATATGGTCCAAGCCAGTTAGGTTCAAACTTGCTCTTTTGCTCTTTGTTTTGTTGGTTCTTAGGATTCTCTCGCAAAACAAGATCACCTATTTGAAATTCTCTAGGGTGAACCTTCTTGTTGAATGCCTTGGACATACGCTTCTGATACACTCTCATATGATCAAAGGAAGCTTTACACTTCTCATCGAGAAGTTCTAGTTCCTATAACCTCATGGCACGGTAATCCTCATCTGTAATCAAACCTTTGAGTGAGACTCTAAGTGATTATATCTCGACTTCTAAAGGCAATACCGCTTCAATGCCATAGGTGAGAGAAAAAGGAGTGGCTCTTGTAGGTGTGTGAATGCTTGTTCTATAAGCCCATAGTGCTGGATTGATTTGTAAGTGCCAATCCCTACCATTCTTGTGCACTGTCCTATGAAAATTTTTAAGAATGGTTTTGTTAGAAGCTTCTGCCTGTCTGTTTCCCTGTGGAAAATAGATGAAGGACCAATGTTGCTTGATTTTAAACTTTTTGCATAAATGCTTTAGGTCCTTATTCTTGAATTGACCTCTGTTATCAGTGATAATCTCAGAAGGCACTCCAAATCGGCAAATAATATGATTCAAGATGAACAAAGAGATGGTCTTCCCTGAAGCAACAGAAAGTGGCACAGCTTTCACCCATTTTGTGAAGTAGTCACTGGCAATAATAATGAACTTATGTCCACCTGATGAGTTGGGATGAATCCACCCAACTAGATCAAAGGCCCAGCACTGAAATGGCCAATGAGAAATAGAAGGGATCAACTCTCTACCTAGAGCATGAATCAGGTTTCCATGTTTCTGACATTTTTCACATGACTTAGCAAAGGTGACTGCATCTATCTGCATTGTGGGCCAATAATATCCCACCCTAAGCAACCTTCGGGCCATGGCAAGACCATTAGAATGTCCACCATAAATGCCCTCATGGATGTCAACTAACGCTTGGTTGGATTCCTCCTTTTCTAAGCACCTAAGGAGCGTCCCTTCTAAACCCCTCCTATATAAATCACCAAAGATGAGGGTGTGGCGAGAGGCATTACGGATGAGGTTTCGATGTTTAGAGCAGTTGAATGTGTTAGGGATGATGCCATCACGAAGATATGAATAGATAGCACCATATCAGGAAGACTCGTGTGTGACAATAGTACAAATGACATGGCTTTCAGACGAGTCAAAGATGGGATGGTGTAGCTCTTCCACCAAGAATTCAAATCTGGATTCATGTGTCTCCAACTAAAGAAGTGAAGCTAATGTGGCCATGGCATCTGCGGCTTTGTTCTCTATCCTAGGGATCTATTGAAACATCACAAAGGTGAAGTAGCATCTCAAAGAATCAACCATCTTTTTGTAGGGTATCAATTTGTCATCCTTGGTTTGATACTCCTCATTGACTTGGTTGATGATTAACTAGGAATCCCCAAAGACATGTAACTTTGTGATGTTTCATTCTATAGCCATTCTTAAGCCATTGGTTAAAGCTTCATATTCTACAATATTATTTGTACATGGGAATAAAAGTTTGTAAGACTTTGGAATATTGTACCCATGTGGAGAAACAAATAATACTCCAACACCTGATCCATTTTGCATGCGGGAACCATCAAAGAACATTGTCCAAGTGCGAGTAGTCGTATACAAGATGTGTTCATCTGGGAATTCCACTTGGACCGGCATACTATCCTGAATTGGGAAATTAGCTAATTGGTCAGCAATAGCTTGCCCTTTTATGGCCTTCCTTTCAACGTACTCTATGTCAAATTTAGTTAGGACCATCATCCATTTAGCAAGTCTACCCGTGAGGGCAGCCTTACTAAGAAAGTATTTAAGAGGATCAATTTTGGCAACCAAATGTATGGTATGAGGAAGCATGTAGTGGTGCAACTTTTGAGAAGCAAACACCACTGCAAGACTAGACTTCTCAATATTATTGTAATTGATCTCATAGGAGACT
Source organism: Chamaecyparis obtusa (assembly GCA_027943335.1). Taxonomy (NCBI): domain Eukaryota; kingdom Viridiplantae; phylum Streptophyta; class Pinopsida; order Cupressales; family Cupressaceae; genus Chamaecyparis; species Chamaecyparis obtusa. Next base: position 1,041,693 of record BSBK01000918.1, read on the forward strand.
AGAGTACGGCTGATATAGTATATGGCCCGTTCTTTCCCAGTATCATCTGATTGAGCCAACAATGCCCCCAGGGAAGTGTTTGTAGCTGAAATATATAGGATCAATGGTTTCCCTGGAATAGGAGGCATTAGGATCGGAGGATTAGCCAGGTATTGTTTGATCTGATCTAGGCTTTTTGACAATCCTCGTTCCAAACACAAGAAGCACCCTTATGTAATGTCTTGTTAAAGGGTTGTGCTCTATTTGCAAGGTGAGAAATAAACCTCCTAATCGATTGAAGATGTCCCTGAAGACTTCTCATTTGGCTGATATTTTGAGGAGGTGGCATATCTAGAATTGCTTGGACCTTTTCGGGATCAACCTCGATACCTTTTGCTGATATTATGAATCCTAAAATTTTGCCTGAGGTGACGCCAAATGTGCACTTCTTTGGATTCAACCTGAGTTGAAACTATTCCATGCGATCTAGAATTACTTCCAGATCATCGAGGTGTGTGTCCCATTTTCTTGATTTTGCCAGGGTATCATCCACATAATCTTCCATATTTTTGTGCATCATATCGTGAAAGATAGTGGTCATAGCTCTTTGGTAGGTTGCTCCTGCATTCTTTAATCCAAATGGCATGATGTTCTAGCAATAGGTTCCCCATGCACATGTGAATGCTATTTTCTCTTGGTCTTCGGGAGCTATTTTGATTTGATTATACCCTGAGAAACCATCCATTAGAGAGTATATGTCATAGCCCGCTGTCATGTCCACTATCATGTCAATGTTTGGAAGTGGAAAATCATCCTTTGGGCATGCTTTCTTTAAATCTCTAAAATCTGTGCATACACGAATGGACCCATCATGTTTGGAAATTGGTACTATGTTTGAGATCCATTCTGCATAATCGATGGCTCTAATGAATCCAGCTCTCAAAAATTTTTCTAATTCCACTTTGACAAGGAGAGCTACATGTGGATGCATTTTTCTGAGTCACTGTTTCACTGGCTTGACTCCTAGGGCTATGGATAAGTGATGCATGATAAGATTTGTGTCAAGCCCTAGCATGTCTGAATAGGTCTATGCAAAATTAATTTTCTTCTTCTGTAAGAATTGTACATATGCCTTGGTCTCTTCTTCTGATAAAGACTGAGCAAGATGGACTATTTGAGGAGTTTCTTCTGTGTTCAAATTGACTAGCTTTGTTGGCTCAATCAATACTGATGATCTATCCTAGAAATAACTTGACAATTTATTAAGTACCCCATCCTTAGGCACCTCAAAGAGGTTTTCACCCTCGGATATGTCATTTCTTTTTACTATTTTTGGTTCTGATACCGCCACAAAGTGCTTTTCGCCATCAGACCTATTTTTCTTTTTTTCTTTCTCTTTTATTTTTAGATTGAGGTACTTAATATCAGGCTCTGTCATGCTAGTTGTTGGTTCACTAGTGGAAGAAGCCATGGGTTCAAGAGCATTTAGATAGCAGGCAATTTCATAATCATTTTGAAAAGTGAGGAAGATAGGCTCTTGATGGCGCTGAGACCAGTCAATTAGGTCAAAGTGAACAAGGGGTAGGTCAATGACTGGTTCGATGTTATTTATGTGAAAGGTGTCATCTCTGGTGACTATACAATCAAGATTCATCAAGTCTTCTCCTAAGATACCCGAATTGGGACTCATCCTATCAAACGAAGCATCGTCCACTAAGGCAATTTGAGGAGTGAAATCCTCTAGTCCTACACTAAGCTCGTTAGCCACATCGGGTTGGGTACTATAAGCATGGACAATATCTACGTCCAAATCAATTGTTGCATCTGAAAGTGAGTCCCATTCATATTCATGGGAGTCTATGTCTGAGTCATCATTTGGGCCTCATGATGTAGAAGCCTCAAGGTTAGGAAGGGTCTCCCCCTCTCTAGTGCTAGCATTGGTACTATCCGTTGCAGCTAGGATAGCAACACTTTCCATTATCGATCTAGCAATCATACAGTCACTATCCATCACAGCTAGGATAGTAGGACTGTTAAGTATCAAATCTGTGGAATCTCCCCAAAGGAGATTTGTTGAGGGCACCCAATCATCAGACACATCTTGTTGATTAGAAAGATCAGGCGTATAGTCTGAGTCACTGTCTGTCGCAACTGGGATAGGGACACCTTTCTTCTTCTTATTCTCAAAACCTAAGCCAACTGTGGACTTATTCTTTCGTCTGAAAAGAGCATGGTCAAGAGGCTCAACTTTAGCATCTAGCCTATGGCTAAGGGGACCATATCCTGGATATCCCATATTTTTAACCATTGTATACCCTTTCCCATGATAAGCTTCACGTGGAGGAGCAAAATTCTCGTTGTGCTTGTATTTTTCCTCGTGATAGATCCAGTCCCTTACGGCAACTTCCTCTTTCTCTTCCTGAATGGGGACCGAAGACTCAAAAAATTTTCTAAATAATGTCATTGATGATGATGAAGGCTTCATATTTGGTGATGGTCTCCCATAAGACCTAGGAGAGATTGGCATGTTTGTAAAAGAATCAATTTTATAATCTCCCATCCCAAGATCTATGGTCTTGAACTTCTGCTTGCATTGTTCAAGTGAACTACTAGGACTGTCAGCTTCCCTATTCAAAGGTACATGTGATCCCACAGAAATGTTATTAACTGACAAAGCACTATCTCCAGGTATGCAAATTTCTACACTGTTATGGGGAAACTTAACACACTGGTGATATGTTGATGGGACTGCTTGCATTTCATGAATCCATGGCCTACCTAGCAAAATGTTGTAGGCTAAAGGTCCAACATAAACAATTTGAAATAAAATATCCTTTTCTACTGGACCAATGCGAATAGGAAAAAAGGCCAATCCCTTAGAACTTCTTTCTGCTTCATCATATGCTTTGATCATGATCTTTTTCCTTGTGTCAATGACGTTCTGAGAATATCCTAGAGCCAGCAACAAACCCATGGTACAAATATTGAGCCCCGCACCCCCATCTATCAGTACGCGCCTGACATGGGTTTTATGAATCATGACTTCGATGTGTAAGGCCAAATTATGTGGGTGACTGATGGATTTTTCATCTTCTTCTGAGAAGGTGAGGTAATGAGGGCTAGCCAAATAGTTGACCATATTCTGGAATTGATCAATATCTAAGTTGTTAGGGACACTGGCTACTCGCAAAGCATCTTCAAGGGCATGCTTATGTTTAGGGGACAATTCTAAAAGCTCAAAAATGGATATCTGTGCGGGTGTACATTGTAATTGGTCAATAAGATTATAATTGGAATCAGGACCAATGGAAAATTTATGAGGAATGCCTTTAGACATGGGCTGCTTGGACTTGCTAGTGCTAGGACCTCTGATGATAATGGGTGCTTGGGCCTGGCCCCTAGTGACAGCATTGAGGGATTGGGGCATTCTTTGTGAGTGAGGACCTCTTATCACCATAGCGGGTCTTTCATCAGTCATAGGAGTTGAGTCCGCATCATGCCCGTAAAGATCTTTCCCTCTCACCATGTTGACACTATCATCCACAACTTCAAGCATGTTAATAACGTTCTCTACATTTGTGTAGGTGTAGTTGATAGCCGCCTTGCCATTCTTAGAATTCTCTCCTTTCTCATATTTAGGCAAGGGCTCTTTAAAGGCTTTATGATCCGCATTAGTGGTTAACCCATCAACTTGTAAATGTCCTTTCTCAATAAGGTCTTGGACAAGATGCTTGAGTTTAAAACAATTTTCTATGTCATGTCCAATCCCATTATGGAAAACACAAAAAGCCTTCGCATCCCACCAATGAGGTAAAGGATCCGATATACGATGTTTTGTAGGATCCTGTGGGTGTGCCAAATTATGAGCAACTAATGTCTTAAAAACATCTGCATAAGACTCTCCCAATTTGGTAAATTGTCTTTTCTCCGTTTTAGATCTCCTTTGATACTTAGGTTTGTCTTGTTGTGTTGAAGACGTTTGCATCTTCATAGCTTGAACTGCATGAGAGAGGTTAAGAACTCCTTCATTTTTGGGTTGAGATGAGTCAACAACTCCATCATTGACCACTTGCTTGTTTTTGTTCCAATAGGAGTTCTTTTTGTCCTTGTTACCATTAGTATTGTTATTTTGGCTATTGTTGTTATTTGTTGGTTTAGCCAAAATTCCTTGTTCTTTTAGGACATCCTCAATGCAACATGCCACCTCTACCATAGTATCAAAGGAATTAAACAGGATTTTCTTGACTTCATATCTTAGTTTTGGTATTAGATTGCTCACAATGATATCAATTCTCTCCTCCTCAGGAATTGTCCTTGGGTATTTTGAACACAATCGCCTCCATCGTTGTAAAAATGTGACAAAAGATTCCCCTTGATTTTGCTTGAGTTTGCACAAATCAAGCATTGTGACCGACCTCGATAAGTTGTAAGAAAAATGCTGAACAAACCTTTGGACAAGTTCTTTAAATGTCTTTACTGGAGGGGAAAGGTTGGTGAACCACTCCATGGCTTGACCTTTTAAGCTCCTTGGGAATAATCTCATCAAGTAGGAGTCTTCATGGTGAAAGGAAAAGCTCATTATGTAGAATTTTCAAACATGGTCGTGAGGGTCACCAGTGCCATCGTATTTGTCATATGTTGGGAACTCAACTTTCTTAGGGAATTCTACCATCACCGCACTTTTGTCAATGGGGTTAGGACATATGGAGTCCAAATGAAATGTGCTCTTGGGAGCCTTCATCCTGTCTATATCCTTTTACATTTGTAAGATCACCTCATCAGTGGAAGGGGTCTGTTTCTTGATCTTTTGGTGAACATCAAAATTATATGGACCTTTAGCACCTTTGTTAATAAGACTTTCCAAGAATTGGTCTTTGTTTTGTTCCACATATTGCTCCACATATGCTTGAAAGGATGGTTCTTGTTGCATAGTCATGAAATCCATATGATCAAATTTAGCATAACTTCCTCCATGTTGCGAGCCATGATGTGCTCGTTGGGAGGGTTGCTTTGAATGTTTATGAGATGACTGTCTCCTATGATGGTCATATCTTGAAACCCTCCTTCCTCTAGGGCTTGGGGATCATGAGGGTGTCCTTGATCTTCTTCTAGGACTTGGTGAAGGGGTAGATGGGGGTGAGTTGGTCCCACTATTGGTTCCCCTCCCATTAAATCAGCTTTGGAGTTGTTGTGCGTAGAGTCTATCTTCTTCTTCTTGGGTGACTCTTTTCTTTATATCCAACAACGCACGTTCCTCTTCTTCTAGTTGTCTGAATTTTTCCTTTTTGGCAGCCTATTCATCTAAATATGCTTGCTTCTCTCTCTCAATGCTTTTCAATCTTGTATTTGCATATCAAGAGGTGTCTTTGAGTGGGGAGTCTCAAATGCCTTATTGCATTGGCTGCATTTATGTGGTGATCACTAGATTCGTTGTTCTGGTCTTCGTGTTGTGACCTTGAATCTGAGTGAGCTTGCTTATGATGTCTCTTAGCTTGTTGGTGAGCATCAAAATACCTCACATTGTTGGGAGGTGACCCAGGTGGACTAGCATGAGAAGAACCACCATACTCTCTTTTGTGTCATTGGAAAATGTCCTCAAGAGTTTGATTCATGGCTTCTCTTTGTTGTCGGGTGAAAGTGTAACTCATGTCCATACTTGATGAAAGTGGTACAAAAGAGGTGCTCACTTCACTAGGATTAGCTCCCAGATTAAAATAAACCTCAGATTCACTCTTAGGAGATTGATCAAAAAGGGGTCCTTTTCCCTTATGTTGTCGACGGGTCTTGACAAGTGGTAACTGGCTAAAGGAAACAGGGGGTCACTTCCCTTGATTGACTTGGTACCTTGTCGTAACTAACATGAAAGAAAGATACTCTCAATGATAAGGTGACCTCTCAAAGTGTCAACACCAAACTAAGATAATCAAAGTTCTCTATTGTCCAAAGAGAAATGAAAAGATAAAAAAAAGGGCTTTACCAACACTGTCAAAGAGGTGCTTCAAATCAAAGGGTGACTACCCTTGCACTTTTGAATCAGGAGGTTGGACTAGGCCAAAAATATAATTGAAATTAAGATTTAAATGAAAGCGATTTGGACAATAAGAGTACTAAAATTTTCCAAGAATGTAGCTAACAATCTTAGAGATGAACCTTGGCACCAAGAATGACCTTCTAACTTGACAATTATTCCAAAGTGATTTCATAAATCAAATGATGCTATCCTAGAGGACTAAAACTAAAAATTTAGAGTCAAGACAGGTCTCAAACGTCAGAGCAAGAAGCTTACTCTAAGACCTATCCTGATTAATAGCAACTGAAACTGACCAAATTGCAAGCATGGTAGAAATTAACCAGGTGATATACTCCAGGCTACTGGGGTGATATACCTATAACCGCACGATACTTCGCACGATGCCAGGTGATATACCTCAGCAATGGCAGGTGATATACTCTAGGCAGGTCGGGTGATAGTCCATCAAGGGCAAACTATCGCGTGATATTTCTCTTCAAAGAAGGTGATATTTTTAGCAAGCGTGAAGTATCGCACGATATTTCACTTTACAGAGTGCGATACTGTTGCAAAATTGTGTAAAATTTGTGCTTTTGGGTCTGCTTGATCAAAATTTTCAGTCTGAGGGTTGATGTTTTCAATTTCAGTCACAATATCAGCAGAATTTTGGCAGGTTTGCAAACAATGAGGGATCAAAACATGTCTCAAACACTTGAAACAAGGGCAAAAGAAACCTTGCCAAGACAAACACTTGTGATATCAGAATTGAAATAGCACCCTATGAATGCTACCGATTGTTTGTATGTAATAATGTTTGCACTGGCATCACACAACCGAAGACAATTCAAGCAAATATATGCTAAAAAGTCAAGGCTCAGTGCTTACCAACTTAGCCCACAACTTGATGTCCCCTTGCCTCACACCAAGTGGTTACCCACAAGAGATGTTGGCTTTGTCGTGGAAGCGTCAAATGACACAACCAAAGGGACACATATGGTGAGTATCTTAAGGTGATCCGGGTAAACCACTTAGATCAATCCTTGCACTAAGAAGATAAGCGGCTAAACAAGGTGGCTTCTATCTAATGGTTCTTAATAAGGATTTTCGTTCACAACACCCCTCTTCCTCCTCATAAAGGACTAGGACCTTGCGGCCTCAAGAGTACCTTAAGCATTCTTGTTCAATGTTTTCCCCATGGTTGCAATCCCATGAGCTACTCACATCAAATGAAGATAAGTGTTATGTCTACCAAGGTTTTTGGTGTCCTTGATAGCCTTGAGATTATAGTGAGTTGGAATCACTTTCCACCAAGGAAAATGATGACAAGGTTGTCCCCACTTGAATCATTCCTCTTGATTGCTCAAGAGTAGGCCCGCTAAAGGATTTCTAAACTAAACAAAAATGGATAATTTATGAGGTTCAAGGTTTTTGGTTCACCTCAAGGGTGAAGAGCATACTCCCCTATCTCAAAAACTTCTCCCAAACACACCAAGCAAAGAGATTCAATTACTCCCTTGCTTCCAAAACCTTAAGATGGGTCAAGATTTTCTGGTTCACCTAAAGGTGAAGAGCATATTTCTCCTACCACCTCAAAATCTCTTTCACAAGGTTTTAAAGATTCCTAAGACAATTAGTGAATGCCACACTTGAAAGGAAAGAAAATAAATAAGCAAGAATTTTTTTTGTTTTTATGCTTGGGCAGCCCTGCAAAAACTATTAGTAGCCCTCTTTGACATGCGTTTTTAGCAAATTTTAAGCAATGAGAGCACCTACAAACACAACTTGTTAGACCCACAAGGTTAGCAAAATCAAAATCCAAATGTAAATATGCAATAAACTGATAGATTCAAGCTAAAAGATGCAGGTTAGACCTATCTAAATACAGTAAAATAAGACAGTGAACTAAAATGATCAAATTCAGATGATAAAACTAGAAATGCAAGTCTCTATCAGATCAGGCGATATACCTTAGACTTCACCAGTGTCACGCGACACAGTTTCCTATAGTCACACAATATACCTCAGTCTGGGCGATACTCTGCACTATGGGCGGGCGATACTTCGCATGATGCCAGGCGATATACCTTAGTACTGGCGGGCGATTCTTCTATCACACGAAGTGTCGCACCACTATACAAAGGTATATCGCATGATATTTCTGAGAAGTATCATGCAATACTCTGAGACAGAAAACCAGAACTGCAAAATTTCTGAAAAATAATCCAAAAAATGACAAAAATGCAAATGAAATAAAGGACAAAGCTATCTACTCTGCCCCACGGTGGGCGCCAAAAATTTACACACTAAAATGGTGCACTTCTATGAACCATTACATGCAAGGTTGCTCAAGAATGAGGCCTCACAAAGCGGCTCATAGCTCTCTATGTGTGGAGTTGCAAGATTGAAAATTGCTCTCAGCTAGAGCTACAAGCTTGTGACCTTGCTAGTCAACCATACAATGAGAGATTGAAGTGAAGACAAGGGCAACAATGCCAATATCTCCAAGAATCCAAATATGCAATGCAATGCAAATCTAAATGAGAATGCAATTTAAGCTATGAAAGAAAAGTACAATGCAACTAATCTATGAAAGGAAATAGAAATGGATTACAATGCCTCCTATTTAGACTATGTGAGATTAATCTATTGCATAAAAAGAAATCTACACTAAGAATGCCATTATCATGCAACTAAAAAAGAAAATATGCAACTAAATGATGCAATGAAGCAAGTCTTCAATATCCTCAAAAGCTCCAAATGCACCTAAAACCTGCAGCATAACATTATCATAAAAACATGGTATGCAAATGAAGGAGAGAGCTCTCCTTTTATAAGAAATGCAAAGAAATGGACCATTGAGATTAAGAGGCAAAAAGTCTTAATCAGCAGTGGAGCTTGAAAGAGGAGCAATCCATGTGCACAAGTATCCTCCAATAGGAAAATAAAAGTTGACTTTTGTGTCCATATGAGACAAAAAGTGTTTTTTCCCTTTTTATAAAATAGGAATAATGTTTTATTTGTGCAACTTAGGATAAGAGGAGAAGGTGGGATTTTTATTTAATCAAAAGGGGAGGAAATATTCCTTTTAGGTAAATAAAAACTTAGGATAAATGGTTAGCCCAAGGATAAAAATCCAATATATGATTGAAATTAAGACTTGATCAAGAGATTGATATTGTTGAAAATATTGATTATTGATAAAAATGATTCAGGATTGATAAATTTAAATAAATGGGGCCCAAAGTCTAGGCGACCATTTTAGGGTGCATACAAATACAGCCCACAAAATATGGAAGTACCTAGAAGACATATTTGAAGGAGACAAATAAGCAAAGGATGCACATAGTAAAACATGGAGGAAAAGATACAATGCATTAGAGATGCGACCTAGAGAAAACATTAGAGCTTACAATCAAAGGATCAATCAAGCAGTTTCTGGAATCAGGAACAATGGTGGAGAGATCTTAGAGGAAGATATTATGGACAAATTGATGACTAATCTCACTCCATAATATGAAAACAAGATCAACATCCTTGATGAGACCATGCAGCTTACATCAAATTTCAAGAGAGAGACCTTGATAAGCAAAATCTTATCTTTTGAGATTTCAAGATTGAAGACATAACCAAAAAGTGAGACAACCTTCAAAGCAACAATTCATGGTAAGAAATTTGCAAACACTTCTGGTAATTTTGATAATGATGATGAAGAGACAATACTAGATGATTTCATTGCTATGATTGCCAAAATAGAAAAGAAAGGAAAAGGAAAATATGAAGGTCAATTGCCATTTAAATTCTTTTCATGTAATAAGATTGGTCACTTTGCATCCAAGTGTCTTACAAGAGCTAGAAAATTCAAAAATGACAATAAGCCCAAATACTCTAAGGAATGTTACTATGTTGGAGATGGAGTTTCAGATGATGACTTAGCTGAAGAAGAAATTGGATTCATTTCCATTATAGATAAAATGAATAATAAGATAGACCATGAAGATTAGAAAGAGGAACAAGAGCTAGCATTGATTTCACAAGCTGATATAAGGACAGACTGGATTATAGATAGTGGTTGTTCACATCACATGACAGGTGATAAAGATAGATTTGTTCATCTAGACAAATACAATGGTGGCATGGTTAGATTTTGAGATAACACTCCTAAACCCATCATTGGTAGAGGAGCCATCACCTTGGATGGAAAGAATACTACTGGTGATGTTCTTTATGTCGATGGTTTGAAACGTAACCTACTAAATGTTGGGTAGTTACTTGACAAAGTTTATAGATTGGAATTCAATGGAAACAAGTGCATCATTAACAACAAAGAAGGAGAGATAATTGCATCAGGATCAAAGACTAAAGGTAATGTTTTTTAGCTTAATCTAGAAGCAAGTTGTTTTATTGCTAAAGTAGATGACAATTGGTTGTGGCATAAAGACTAAGTCATATCAATTTTGATAACATAGTAAAGATAAGAAATGTAAAGATAGTAAGAGATCTACCTAGCATAGCAAAGCTAGTTGATACTATATGTAGGGAATGTGTGATGGGAAATCATGTGAGAAACTCATTTAGGAGCAAGCAGAATTTAGTAGAGAACAAGTTGGATCTGATTTATACATACCTATGTGGTCCAACTCAAACAAGATCATACTATGGTGAAAGGTATTTCATTTTGTTTGTTAATGACTATACTAGTATGATGTGGTTTGTGTTCTTGAAAGACAAGTCAGAAGAATTTGAGAAGTTCAAAATATTCAAAGCTAAGGTTGAGAATGAATTTGGACTAAAGATAAAATATTTGAGATCAGAGAGAGGAAGAGAATTTGCCTCTGATAGATTCTATGAGTACTACAAAGAACATGGCATCCAGAGGTAGTTGAGTGCACCTAGAACCCCTTAGCGGAATGGAATTGCAGAGAGAAGGAATAGGATCATCCTTGATATAGTGCACACCATCATGATTGAAGGAAAAGTTGTACACACCTCTTGGAGAGATGCACTCAATACAATAGTATATACCATCAATAGAATTCAATTAATGCCTAGCATAGACAAAACACCATATGAGCTATGGTTTGGTAATATTCCCATAGTAAAATACTTTAGAATCTTTGGAAGCAAGTGCTACATCAAGAGAGATGAAGCAGTAGGCAAGTTTGATGCAAGAAGTGATGAAGGTATTTTCCTTGGTTACTCTACTAAAAGTAAAGCTTATATATGTTTCAATTTAAGATTGAGAAAGATCATTGAAAGTGCTCATGTTAAGATTGATGAAAGTTTATTGTTCAAGAAAGATATCATGATTACTCACCCATGATTGAAGAAGAACCCAGACCCTCACTAGTGAGACATTTATTGAAGAAATTTTTGATAGTATAGATGTGTTATTCAATGAACCTAAGACAAGTGAAGAAGAAAATCCTAAGGAAGATAAGACAATAACACCCAAAGCTCTAAAGTTTTCATCTAGATATCATTCTAAGGATGATATCATTGGAGATCAGAGTGGAAAAATCACAAAAATATTACAAGAAAAGAGTTCTACAAGCAGTGAGGTGGTATATTTACTATCTCAGATTGAACCCTTAAGTGTTGAAGATGCATGCAATGATTCAGATTGGCATGATGCTATGAAAGAACAACTATATCAGATTATCAAAAAAGATACTTGGGAACTGGTCCCAAGACCTAGTGATAAAAATGTGATTGAACAAAGTGGATATTCAAAAACAAGATGAATGAAGATGGTACTATAGTGAGGAATAAAGCAAGATTGGTATGTAAGGGATATACGCAAAGAGAAGGTATTGATCATTCAAACACTTTTTCACTAGTAAGCAGGTTAGAAGCTATTAAGTTGTTTTTAGCTTTTGCAACATTCAAAAACTTCAAAGTTTATCAGATGGATGTTAACTTAGCATTCTTGAATGGAGAGCTAAAAGAAGTATACATTGAGCAACCAGAAGGATTCACCCTATCAGACAGACCTGATATGGTATGTAGATTGAAGAAAGCCCTCTATGGACTTAAGCAAGCCCCTAGAGCCTGGTATGAGAGACTTGATGGATATCTAACAAAGACTGGATTCAAGAAAGGAGTAGAAGATTGTAACCTATTCATAAGAGAGACATTTAAAGGATTACTACTTGTAGCTATATTTATTAATGACATTATCTTTGGAGTTATTGACAAACTTAGCGCTAAATTTGCTAAAGAGATGCAAAGAGAATTTTAGATGAGCATGATTGGACCTATCAAGTACTTTTTGGGATTGAATGTGCAACAGACAAAGAAAGGTATTTTCATTAATTAGTCCAAGTATGTGAAAGAGATATTGAAGAAATTCAAGATGGATGATTGCAAGCTAGTAGGCACACCTATGATAATAGGTTGCAAGCTTACAAAAAAAGATGATTGTCTAGTAGTAGATACAATATTGTACAAGTCTATGATTGGTAAACTCATTTATCTTACTCAAAGTAGACCTAATATTTCCAATGCAGTTGGCATAGTTGGAAGATTTGTAGAAGAGCCTAAACAAAGTCACGTTATGGTAGTAAAGACAATATTCAGATACTTCCAAGGCACTATAGACTATGTTCTACGGTATTCTAACTCAAAAAGTGCTGAGCTTCATGTGTATACTAATGTTGATTGGGCATGATGCATTGATGATAGAATGATTACATCAAGTGGAGCAATGTTTCTTGGTGATAGACTTGTTAGTTGGACAAAAAAGAAAAAAAATTGTATCTCTCATTCAACAACAGAAGTAGAGTATGTTGCAGCAGCCCTGAATTGTTCTACAATTGTTTGGATCAAACAAATGATAAAGGATTTTCAAATTTAGATTGATTATCCTATTGTTATTCACTGTGATAACACTAGCACTATCAACATGTCGAAGAACCCTATGATGCATGCAAAGACAAAGCACATTGAGATTAAGTATCACTTCCTAAGAGAGAAAGTGGCAGAGAAAGAAGTCAAGTTGGACTATGTGAGTACTAAAGATTAGTTAGTAGACATATTCACAAAGCCCTTTCCAAAGGATACTTTTGAGTATCTCAAGGAGAAGTTGGGAGCAATTCCCTTCCCTAATTCTATTTAGAAGAAAGAAGGAAGAGCATCAGTCCTTAGGGATTGATGGATGGTTGACTACTCTACTTCAGGAGGAGTACCAGTACTTAAACTAATTGGCACCCTTTTTCATTGATGTCAAAGGGGGAGTAAAATATAATCATGAAAAACAAAAGCAAAGGATGGAGTAATATACTAAGGAGGAGTAGTATTCAATTATGAAAACAGTTTAGTTGAGGAAATGGATAATGTCGAAGAATATTGTAGCAGATGGAGCATTCATCCTTGGGGGAGTTTTGAAGAGGAAATGGAGAATGTTATAAAAGAAATGTTTATTTGGACTGGTGGAGTTTTTCATTCCATATATTTCCATCAATGCCAAAGGGGGAGATTATTGGGGATTTGCTAGCAAGCCAGTGCTGACTATATGTTTGTCATTGATGACAACATATGATAAGTAGAATGTGTGTAAGACTTATGCAATAATATTTGAGTATATGTAGCATGGACATGTTATCATCATGATAACATGGATGCAAAGGTCAATTGTTAGAACATACATTTATGCAGCAGCTTGTGTTAGTAGTGTTTCTGACAGAGTTATAGATAGTGTTTTGTAAGTGATTGTCCCTAAAGTCATCATGGAGACTTGTGCCTTTGGATATGTGATGAAGACATGTTATTAATATTACATTCATGGATGCAGAGTCTGATGATCAGTAGAAGTGAAGTTACGTAGTCGCTATTCACCAGTAGCAGTTTCCTATGTTTGTTCAGAAGAACCGACGGAGATTATATTGGTTATAGATTTGTGCCTATCATTTAAATATACACCCTTGGATTAGAGCTTAGAGAAGAGTTTTTAAGGTTCAGTTAAGAGTGCATGAGGTAATTTATCTTGAGGAGAAAGATCTAGGTTTTTTGGAAGAGTCGATAGTGTGTACCATGCATCTACAATTATTTTATTGGAAAGGTCCCCGAATATGTTGCATGGTTAGTAGAGCTGAGTGAATTATTATTGGAGTTTGTTATGGCTTCTCTAATATGATTTCAAGGTGGTTCTAATAGGCCGAATTGATTATATCATTTAGAAGAAAGATATTTATAGGCAGTCATTTGTTATTGCTAGAGCATGGTTCAAAGTTGATTGTGAAGAGCAGAGTAGAGTGTGCGAAGTGTTGAGCCATTAGAAGAAGGTCTATGTGACCAAGTAAAGTATTTGTGCTATACATTGGAACTGATCCAAATAGTAGGTCAAAGCACAGTTCACCAAGATCTAGATATAGTGTGTATCTATTATTCAGAAGGTTGTAACATTCACCCATTTGAGCAGTGTGCTCTCGAATAGTGCATCCTCACCACTAATAGGGTTAATTGTAAAAGACTCCTAATAGGGTCCAACCCTTGACTAGGTCTACTATACTAAATATATTTTAAAGAAACTCCTAATAGGGTTAAGGATCTTCTAACAAGGATCATAATACACTAGTGCAGAATATTAGTAGGTGCCAATTCCCACCGAGGTTTTTACCTATTTGGCTTTCCCTATAATCAAAATATCGGTGTTGTGTTGAAGTGTTCTTTCATTGTGTTTATGATTTATGTTTAAGTATACTTAATTGGATAAAGAATTGAAACTAGTAGATAACTAATTCACCCCCGCCCCACCCCCCACCCTCCCCTCTCAGTTATCTCTTGGGACTATTCCTAACAGTTCCTAGGCTCACATTTTATTTGAATCTTCATTGAACAAGTTATGAATTATTGTCTCCTAGGTATCATCTTCTTGCTATTTTATGACCTTATGGTGAATTCTTATCTTGCGATGGAATTCTATGACTTTTGATACTCATAGGCACATACATATGTGCTCTTGGATCTTGTGCAAACCTAAATCTAGGTTTATTGGACCTTGCACGGTTTATAGATCAAGTTCCTTATCAATTATGACTTGTCATATTTTATTTATTCAAGTTTATTGTTCTTGAGCTGATCAATGTGTCATAATGGCTATTTATTTAATGTAATTCATCTCTAGTAGTATCTCTTAGGAAGAATATGAAATAATCTTTAGAATTGGTTCTAAGATCAGGAACAGAGGTTGTAACCAAGTAGGCTGATTTTAGCCTGGCATGTATGTTGGAAAATGAATCTAGTTGACTTCCATTAAATAAATAAATATATTTCTTGTTCTCCCCATATCCTCTTGTTGTATTTTCATTGTATTCTACTCTTGCATCATAGTTGCACTAATCTCTTTGAAGTCCCACCATTGGTGAATAAGTCACCAAATTTTATTTATACTTTTAGTAATATCAATCCGCCTATACATAAATTATATGCCAATATATATTCCTCAACCAAGGCAGCTTCATTAGGATATTCAAAGGTCACAATCACTTCCTTCAGTCTCGTTATCAGAATATCCAAATTAGGAACTATTTGATTCATAAGTTCATCGATCATTTCTTTAACTTTACCCATTTGAGTAATAAGAGTGTTTATTTTATCAATGAGTTTTGTTACTTGATCTGCATCCACAAAATCTAATTCCCTAAAAGTATGAAATCCTTGTGAGAACTCTAATAACCTAGCTTAACTCTCTGTAATAATTTAATCAATATCTACCACATGCTTGGAATAATCAATGTAAGATTGATACACTTTTCCTCCTACAGTCAAAGCATCCTTCATTTTTTCAATATCAACTCCCAACTAGGTTTTATCTTTTTTCTATCACAAGACTTAAGTGATTGAATTTACTAGAATTGAATTCATTTTGGACTTTAATCATAGTATATTTCTCTAGGGTGTCAAAGTGAGTATCCAAAGAATCGAATAACCTTTCTAACTAACTAGATGAAGATTCATTAGGATCAATATTATGAATTGGAATTGTCTTAATAAAGACATATGTTGCCTTGAATAAAATTTTGTTCCCTTTTTCATTAGTCTTCAAGATCCTCTCTCTTGCCTTGGCATAAGAAACTATGGCAAGTCCCAACAATTAATCTTCACTGAGAGTGTCTGATTCAATTAGACATTATATATGAATATTAGTGATCTCGTTTCCTAAGAGTGTAGGAACCTCCTCCATAGTGTCTCTTTCCTCCTCAATCTACTCAACTTTTACTTCATCAATTTTTTCAAGTACCCACTCATCAATAGGATCTTATTGTACTCTCACATCTTCTTTTTTATCATTGTCATGAGTCATTTCTAGTGAAATTTCTCTCATCTCCATCCATTTTCTTGTCATCTAAACTATCCTTTTATGCTCCTATTACCTCCTTATATACGTATTTTTTCATTCTTGCCTTGTAGTTCAACACACTACTTATGTTAGGTCCTCATCATCTTGAGCTATGGAAACTGTCATAGGTACACCGAAAATAAAGAAATATTATTCCACATATGTTGATTGGAAACCTTTATGGATAGTAGATTCATGAGTTACTTTCTTTTTTTCCTTTAGTGGTAGTCCTTCACACCAATTTATCAATAGTATCTTACTTATCACTTCTTCTATATCTTCAACAACCTTATCAATTTTACCACTCATAATCAAATTTATCCTTCTTTTTGTCACCAATTCTCTCTTTGCCTCCTCAAGGAGTATCTTTAGTTCATGGGTTGTGTTTAGGGGTGAAATGAAAGTGTAATAAATCTACCAATATAAAATATGTGAGATGAGTTCATTAATTAATCATTCCAACACTAACACTCAAAACACAAGAGAAAGAGGGGCTTCCACACATAACTCTCCGTATAACCTAAGTTAGATTAGAAAAACCCAAGAAGATGAAGTGATGCCAATGCTAATTCTAAATTATATCAAAGAAGTATGCAAGAAATTCCTCTTTCATGCAATGTAGGATTTGATTAAAGATGTGTAAATGCAACTATGAAATTGAACTAATTGATTTAATGAGAAAATTAAGAGAGATCTAGATGCTAAATGTAAGAAATCAACCTAATTAAGATACGAAAATAGGTCTAGAATAAGAAGTAAAATGAATGGTAGAGTAATCATATTGAAATATGTAGAGGAATATACCTTTTTTCTCTAAAAATTATAGATCTCAACTTGTAACAAAACTTCCAACTACAGATTCACGATCACAATAGAAAATCCAAAAAATGTTATTTTTCCCTAACCTATAGGAATAGGTCAACCTGGTTCAACATGTTCTGGACTCTTTTCAATGAGGTCACCATTTTCCAAGGACACTGTAGAAAATTTGACTTCTTCAAAAATGTCTCAAAAATTATTTTCCATATCTGTGGTTGTAATTTTGATATGCTGCTACTACACACAAAAACCTTTTTTTGGGGTTTTAATGGATGAGGGCTCACCTTGGTCAAGCCCTAGATTGAAAAATTAACCTTGAAATGTAAATGTAAATGTAAATATAAATGAAATGATAACATGTAGTAGTATTGAATATATCAAATTAAAGATACAATTACCTTTGTAGATGCAATTAAAGATACAATTACCTTTGTGATCAAGTATGCAAATGTAAAAGCCTTGACTCAAAAGAAACCAAAAGAAAATCAAATAATTCAAAACCTCATGTATAGGAATTTACGTGACATTCCATGATGAAGGATGGAACAAATTATATGATTTGGAATGATGTATCTCCTCCTTAAAAGCCAAACTCCAATACCACATTAAAGGAAGAAGCTTGCTGCAAGAAGGAAATGCTTGAATTTGATTAATGCTTGAATATGCTTTCTTGAAATGTCATGAACACGTGTATGCTTTCTCTTGATAGCATGAATAATGATGATGTATCTTGATGATGATTAAAATGAAATACTTAAGCCTCCTTATATACTAGTTTTCAGAAATGAAAACAAAGTAGGCCAACTTGAGAGAAAAATAAATCAATCAGGAAACCTAGGGCACTTCAAGCCCCACAATTAAATTTTCTCGGGGAAGAGATTGACTTGGGTCAATCTCTTCCTCGAACAACTCAGTCTGGTTGACCTATTGCCAAGGAAGGTCCCATAGGCCTTAGAGAAGGTGCAAAAAAATTATGGGGTGATGAATATATCGGGAGATATGGAAAAAAAGGTGATAAAATACAACCTAAATGACCATGACAAAAGATGAGAGATAGACCAAAACCACACTAAGGAGGGATAAAAGGTCTAAAAATGAAGTGCATCCATTTTAAGATAGTATAAGTTGAAATAAATGAATATTATTTTTCAATGACTCCTCTGATTCTCTTATCCTCCTCTAATGTTGTTAATATTCTTTCTTAAAGTTTAACAAATAGATCATTATGGATCTCTCCTTTAATCTCAAGAATTTTTGTATTAAACTTATTCAAATATATTATTTTTCCTTCTTCTACTCTCCTCTATTCATCTTCATCACACTTATAATAAAATTAACTCTTTTCAATTTGTCTAGAACACCATGTACAACCAATTTGTTCAACACATGATCAATAGTGAATTGAGGCTTACCAGTTATAAATTTTATCCTTAAATTCCTCTTTTAATCATCTAATTCACTGGAATCATCTCCATCATCATCCTTGGTTCTCTTTTGTGGCCCTTTTCTCTTTGTATTCTCTCTTTTTTGAGATGGTTCAGAAACTACCTTTGGTTTGATAGATTTAGGCTTAGTATCCTTATGTGTAGGTTTCTGAACCTTTGATTTAATTGATGTCTTCACCATTGATGGATTATCGGATGATCCCACTGAAATATGAGTATATTTTCTAAATGGTATGTAGGGAGGGGATCCTAATCTTTTATATGAGTAGGTTTATCTACTTATGCTATCTTCTTTTATTCATCCTCATACTTCCTTCTAGATTTAACCGTGTTTTATCTTTTAAAACTCATTCTCTCACCAACTACTTCAACTACTTTCCTTAATTTTCTCTTCATTGTAGGTTTTTTCAACTCTATGTAAACTTGAAGAATATTTTCTTGGCAAGTTTTGAAGTTATCCTCATTAGGATCAATTGGTTTATGTAAAATATCTTATACATATTCTTCCAATAGAATGGGGTCCACTTTATAGCCCATAGGCATTATCAAATAAGTCCTTCAAATAATTTCATCTACAAGGAAATCATCATTCTCAACCATAAATAAAATTATACCTTCA
The DNA here is from genome assembly GCA_027943335.1 of Chamaecyparis obtusa. Taxonomy (NCBI): domain Eukaryota; kingdom Viridiplantae; phylum Streptophyta; class Pinopsida; order Cupressales; family Cupressaceae; genus Chamaecyparis; species Chamaecyparis obtusa. The sequence goes on from BSBK01000918.1 coordinate 1,060,901, forward strand.
TATTTTTCTACAATTACATTGAGTATTCTACATCTACTTTGTATTTCCTTCTAAATTTTTTTTAAATATCCCCATTGTTTCTCTATCACCGAGATCTCATCCTACATATGGTAGTACAACCTGATTTGAACTACTATAGGTGTGTTCTTTTCCCACTCAACATCACCAATCCCTAGAAATTAGTCCATGAAGAAGAAAAAGATGTGTAAAAACAAGAATCCATACATGAATATATTTTTCTATCCTTCTTAATCTTTTCCAAAATCTCCAAAATTTTCTTTCTCATAATCTCATAAATATCATATTGATATTTCTCCTTGAAAATTTGTGATGAACTATGAATTATGGTTGTAGAGATAGACTTCTCTCTACTAGAATGATATACTTTATAATCTAGAAACATTGAAGCAAATTTTACATCGGGCTACTTGATATTAATGACAATAATGGCTCTCTTATCCTATTGTGACTCAGTAAGACTTGTCACCAAATATTTTTTGATAGACTTAAGTGTAGGACATCTGTATTTACATTAAAACTAGTCATTTCTTTGAGAACATCCTTATAAATATTATAAATTTTTTTGAGCCACATAAATTGATCATAAATTTAACAAAGAACAATCACAATCCACTTTGGCTCACCAAAAGTATGAAACTTCATCACCTCAACCAACTTCATAGTCTCTAAAACCATAAGCTCATCCTTCAATTGTCCATTCACACAGAGGGATTCATACATGTTGGAGATATAAATTTTCCCTAATGCCTTAATATTTCAATGAATATATACCCTAATATCTTCTATGTGCAGTATACCATGTTGTACATGAGAAAATTTATCAAAAGGATCATTTTGCATGGATTTCAAAGGATATTTCTTAAATTTAAGTCATGCCCTATCGTTAACATGAATTACCATAGGTGTATCCATTTCTACCAATCAAATATACCAAGTTCCAAAATGATAAATACCTATTTTCAACAACGACTAGGTTTTACAAGTTTGATCTCTCAAAATCTCAAAATCACTGCTCAAATCTCCTTCAAACTTTCTTCAAGCCTTTTTACAAGATATAATGGTGCCAAATAATGTCACATAAAGCCCTTTTATTTCTTCACATGCTTCAAAAATAAATCTCAATAAATACAACCGAACCCTAACAAAAATTTATACATCACTAGTGATACAAATACTACCTACAATCCTCGGGATTATGATCAAACCCATCAAAGATTTTTTCATTAAGATCAAAATTTAATTTTGTAATTGACTAAATCAATCACTTCTACTGATCCTCCAAACTCAGAGGTAAGGTAATATTTTTCATGAAGAAGTCTCTTTTAGGTCTATGGCCTAATTAATATCCCGAATAGATATTCACACCAAAAACTATTGTGATCTATCAAGTAGCATCAATCTATTCTTTTCCCATCCACGTCTTCTTCATTTCATTCTTGACTTCTTCAACATTGACAATTTTCTTTCCCTTATCATTTTGCGCATTGTTTCTTTCTACCTAACCTATTGTGTTAACATTTTCTTTGTTGTATTTACATTTCTTAGCAATGTGACCAAAGTTGTTGTCATTGAAACATATCATGTTTAAATTCCTATAGCTTGTAGTCACTTGATTTATTATTAATTTTCACTACTTCTCCAAGTGTCCAAGATTGGTGCATTTTTAACAAGTAACATTTCTTTGGTTCACCTTAGCTCTACATTCACTTGATTTGTGACCATTTTTGTTGAAAGTGTAATAATAACCAAAAAAATATGTTGCATTAGGTCTAGTTCTGCACTCCTTCACTCTATGACCAAATTTGTTACATGTAAATCATCTACTGGTATTAAATTTTGGTTTTCTGATAGGTGTCTTCTTAGGTTCTTAAGTATGTTTCTCTAATGAATTGATTTTATCCCCTTATCCATAACTTTCTCCCTTCTCAAATTCAAGTCCTTGAGTATTTCCTTTAGGTCTTTGTCTGTCAAGACACTCATCAAGCTTCACTGAACTGCATTTGAATTTTTCTTTGAATTCATTAGATGTAGCAAAATCACTCCTAAATATTTTAGTAACTCTTTCAATTTCTTTCTCATTATGTCTAGCTTCATCAAGATCAAGTTGTATTTGTCCAATTTGACAATTAAATTTGTGGCATTCATTTGATTTATCTTTTATGGATTTTTTAAGATTTTCCTAATTCCTTTTCCGTTCCTCAATTTATTTAGTTATTTTCATCATCATGGCTTCCATATCATGTTTCAAGTTATCTCTTCCATTCACAAGCTACTCATTCTAATTATATTTCTCCTTCGTGGTTGATATTTCCTCTTTTCTCTAGATTTATTCAGCCGATCCTTCAGAATTTCTATAGAGATTTCAACTTCTTTGACTTTTTGCTTTAGTTGAATATTTTCAATATTTGATTTATCAATATCATTAATTATAATCAAGAGCTGATTCTGAATACTACTAGAATTTGAATCACCCATCATGACCTTCCTCAACCTGGTAGACTTCTACCGAGGCACAAGGATCTAATACCAATTGTTGGCATTGAGGAACACTAACAGAGGGGCGGGGGGATGAATCTATGCTCTAAAATTTATATCTCTATTGATATGATCTTTTAACTATAAACTAAATACAATAATAAGTAAAGAAAGAACACATAAAGAAAACATCCATAAACTCATGACACTATGATTTTGCATGGAAACCTAGCTAAGGTAAAAACCATAGTGGGGATAGAAGTGACAATTATCTTTGTAGAAATAAAAAAGACTCAGTTAAGGGAAATACTACAAAAGGGAATGCACCTTTTATTTGGGCTCACTATCTAGAGGCTCACTACCATACAAAAATATTTGGACAATAATCCAAAATGGTGAACTTAAAATGTAGCATTAACTATGCCTATATAGTTCCATTTAGGTACATCACATATACATCAACCTAACCTCTACAATCAAGTTCTCTATATATACTAAATATCAATACATCATCTCTAACTTTCAGATAGCATCCTCTTGTCATCGCTTATATTAATCATCACAAAAACTCAAACATATATATACACAACATCAAAACAAAATAAGTTAACGTGTCTGCTCCAATTATATAAATGAAATATGTAGTAAGTTGGCCAAATTAGCTATCAAATCTACATGCTAAGATTTACCAAAGTATATGAAATGTCTACCATATCATCTCTATCAAAAAGAATTATCAAATTGATCAGATAATCGATCTGTTAGGATCGATAATCGATGCAACAAGTAATTGTCATAGCTCCTCATGCATCACTATCAGCTTGATACTTAGATCCCCATAACTTACGCCAACCAAAATATAAATAGGTTTAATCATAGATATAAGTAGGATATAATGTGTAGAAGCTCCTCTTAGTTGTACAACACAAAATACTTTTTTACCAATCCATACATGTCATTAAATAAACCTTTATAATGTTCCTATTATTCCATACATAACTAGTTTTCCATTCTGACCTACACTAAATCTATAAAATGAGAAGTGGCCATAAGAGATAAATTTCATTACCATCAATTACAACATAAAAAAATATACAATGCAGTGTCTCTTGTGAAGAAGTTCTTGTAGAACTAACTTATAGGGGAAATATGTATATAATTCAAATGACAAGAATAGTGTTAAAATTGAGAATAAGAACATAATTAAGGATATGTAACATGGAACTCCTATTGAAATGTACACACAAATTGATATTAAATCCTCAAGATTGAAAGTGAAATGTGGATGTTTCTATGATGTATTATTCATGGGAAGAGTACATGCATTTATAGAAGTGTGGGAAAGGAGAGTAGGTAGTTAGAGGCAGTTACAAGAATTAAGGAGATAATCAAGGGACCCATGTTTAAGTTTAATGCAACATAATTTTCTAATTATATAATATGAATAGACCCATTTGAGAAAATATTATTGTGAAGAAATAAATCTAAAACCAAGTGGGTCTCTTTCAAGTTGTCTCTTAGATGCTAAGAAAGGTGTAGCTTCAAGTTGTGTTATTAATCTTTCAGTACCAAACTTTCAAATCACATGATTTTAAATTATTTAACAATCATCCCTAAGATATATGAACAATACATATTGAGTTTAATTCCAAATCTACAATTTTTCTCTAAAATGAAACTTCATAACACGAGTATTCTTCAAATTCATCATTATCATGAAAGAAAGAAGAGAAAAGAAACTTAAAGAAATAGCTTAGATCATCTAGAACACCATCTCAAAGTTTCTTCCATCTTTTGATGCAGCTAGCCTCCAAAATCATATCATAATCATCCAGGTCCTAACAAGGTGGAGAGTTTGGTTCACCAAGAAAAATGGGTGTGTCACTAACTAAAGCTAACTTAATATAATCTAATTTCGACATATCGAATGAGGGAACACCATGATTTAACATCTCAACCATCTCAATAACATTGTTTGATGTTTCATCCTCAAAATAGTATGAAAATCCTTATGATCCCTTTATAAATAGATCATCTTTTCTTACCTCATTTCTCTTTATAGCTAGATGCTTGGAAAAGGTTGCCTCAATATCACATGAAACCTCCATCCCTTTGTAAATAGATCATCTTTTCTTACCTCATTTCTCTTTATAGCTAGATGCTTCGAAAAGGTTGCCTCAATATCACATGAAACCTCCATGTTACTTTTGCGCAAGACCAAAACAACTATGAACAATAATGAAATGCCTAATCCTTCGCATTGGAAAAGTCTGGTAAAAGAAAGAAACCATTTAATTTATTGCCAATATGAACCAAAACCCACTTAAACAAGTGGTCCGCGCACACGAAACAACGCCATCAAATTCGAGCAACAAACACAATGATTTCCTCTTTGTTCACATTAAGTATCTAATGAACTTGATACAAGTACCTGAACTACTTTTGTTTTTATAATCACAAAAACTTTATCTATTCCGTAGCTTCCATTTTGGCTAAAAATAGAGGATTTGGCGCACAAAGTTTTTCCTTATATATCGACTCAATCTTCTTTATAAAAAAGAAATTTCACGACCATTCCAATAACTTGTAGCCCCGTACCTTTTGTATCTTTCACTTTGTGTAGGCTTCTTCCACAATCTTTTTTTCAATCTGAGATGACTTCTCTAAGGAAATTTCATATACTCATGTTTCATGTTTCCAGAACCAGAGCAAACTTATATGTACATACCTTGCCTATGATAGTACTCCAATGATTGCATCAGTCAAAATATACATCAACGTAGCTTCATAATGGTAAAAAATTCCTCTACATCACTCCGGCACCAGATCAATCACATTGATATAATGCTCTACCACTTTAGATAGACGAGTAGTGATATATTTTGATTGTGGGACCTTGCTTTTATAGGTTGTGGACGCTCCATACACTCCTTTGACGAATGCCTTTCATCTGATAGTTGTGAAAGGGTGCTCCGTTTGGCATAATCTCTGCTACACAATGGAGGAGAGCTCTGATTTTCCTGTTGTTCCTCTGCTCACTTTGAATTTTGAGGGTGGCGTGAAATATGAGTTTTCTAGAAAGAACTACATCAGACAGGTAAGTGATGATCTTTATTTTTCATCTTCATCATATTACTACCATCATATTGGGAAATTTTCATACAGTTAGTCTTAATCATTCCTCTATCTTTTATACTGATTCTTTGATTTCATCTATGCAGAGAAAGTGAAGGCCAATTATAGTTCACAATGTATAACAAGCAGTAACTAGAGATGTCCTTCCTCCAGACATAGACTCTGCACCAGAATTACACAGTTCAACATATGCTATTGTAATATGGTACTTGGGATTATGGGAGGTCATTATTAAGTACGGTCTTTTCTAATTCCATGCCCCAAACGGGCCTGGGCCCTAACAGAGATGCCTCTTGAAATCAAAACAAACCTATATTAAATTCTAAATAAAAACTATGGTTTCCAACATCGAATCACAAGCTTAAAATTAAGCTTTGACGGGAAACGAAAGATCAGTGTAGATGTTTCAATGATGTATTATTCATGGGGAGAACACGTGCATTTATAGAAGGACAGTAGGCGGTTATAGGTGGTTAGAAGAACTAAGGACAGTAGGACACAATGTAATGGTTACGCCAACACAGTTCCCACACAGATAAAATGGAGCTGGAAAATATTAGACCCCTTTATTTTGGTTTAGGTTTGCTTATCACCATTTCATCAACGTATTCAAATGAAAAATTAGTTGCTTATAATTATTCAACATTTACCAATTGGATTTAGCAAATATTTATGGAATCTTACAAACAATACTAACCATAAAACCAATAAGAATATGGGTAATCTGATAATGTTTGGAATTATAATTACATAAATATAATTACCATCCAAATATTTTTTAAGGTTTAGGGCTCATTTCTAAAAGTACCAATTAATAGATTAGCATAGAAGATTGAGAATTAGTGATATTCGTAGAAAGAAACTATAGAAAATTATTTTTAAAATTTAAGAAATAGATGAATCAAAGGGACAAGATAGATCATATCTTCATAGGTCCCTTATAAAAATTCCTAGCATTAGTTGTCATGTGGATGTGTAGGAAAGTAATTTGTAAAACTATGTTTTTTGGTTCTTAGTATTATAAAAAAAAATTAATAGATCTTACTAAACACTGAGTGTTGAAAAAGGTCCTAAATGAAATATAAAATCATGAAGCGATTTTATAATTGTAAAATTTCTATAAATTTTGTAAAAATAAATTTTCAATAATATAATTATTTATTAAATACACAAGTGAAATAAAATGACATACTTATCTTAATTATGCAATATAATTCTATCATTAAATGTAATATATATGTTAATGTAATGGACATATAATACCAATATATTCAAAAATAATGTGTTTATATCTCAACTAGTTGCTCCCCGAGCCACTCTATATTTCATTTAGAATTGGGGAGATAAGTCCCCATTTAAATATATAGTGGTGAAGGCAATGTGTAATAATATTCCCCTATTTCTTTCCTAGTGCATATGGAAGAAATAGAATAATAAGGTCTTTAGATAGGAAGATAAAAATAACAAGTAGGTTTTCATATCACCAAAAATATGATTAGGGAAAATATAAATCGCATGAAACACTAAAGTGTCTTCTAGCCAGCTACCCCCTTGAATGATATATTAAATGATGGTGGGAAGATACTTGTAATGTGGACAAAATGAAGGTTAGAAAAGGTTCTTAGGAAAACTATGAAGAAGTGAAAATTAGGAAACAGTTTGGTTTACATAAATTTTGATGGTTGTAGTACAAAACATCTAGGGCAAGTAGCTATAGAATGGTCAATTAGAGACCCAAAAAGAAAGATGTTGGAGAGATTTTGCAAGTTATAGCCCATTGTTAGGGCATGAAAAAATCCACATATAAAAGGATTGGTGAGGTGATAATATAGGGAGATTTAAAACTCATTATATATCTTTAAAAATCAACAAAGCCACAACCCTAGAGAATAAAAAATTACTTAAAAGCTGACAAATACCTCATAAAGCTAATACCACATTGGGAGATTTCACACACATTTAGGAAGGGTAATAAGATGGCTTCTTCCCTAGCCAAGACAAAACACCTTTGTTAACCATCTATAGAGATTTAGTTTATAAACTAATATGGTTAGTTGTGATAGTATGGATCTTTGTGACCCACATCAAGATGAAGTTTAACTAGATGAAATAATAATTAGGCTTTTTGTTGGGGTTCATGGTAGAAAGGATGAAGGAAAAAATAAAAATTATTAATGTTATAACATAGTTTATTGTCAAGAGATTGTTGAATATCTCTCCTCTCCTCAATTTGCAAGAGCCAACTAAATCACCTAAAAAATGAATTACGTCACATATTTTGATATGAAAAAATGATATTGAAAAATAAATAATAAATACAACTCAAATCTCCCATATGGTAGTTGAGAAAGGGTATTCTTTGTAGATCATTTACTTAATACCATTCTCTTTATAGACAATTAAACCAAAATAACTCTTTCTTTCTACATTACTCTAAGTATTGGGTGATAAAATATTTGTCTCACTATTGGCCTTCAATTTATTAGAATTGAGGGGTAGTGTCCACAGATTGATCAAACCTCACATGTCTCTCTAAATAAAATAAGCTAGGCATGGAAAATTTTTGAGGATTAAGGAATAAGACTTTTTCAAAATTGTAAAAGAAAAGATAAAAGGATCTATCATAACTATTCATACACAGTTAGAGGTATGAGATGATGGTTTTGGCTAGTCTAAAGATGGAATATTAAAAGGAACCAATAGGATAAGTTATAGGAAAGAAGTGTGATGATGAGAAAGTGACGTGGCTAAGCTAGAAAATACTTATGAGGATTATACTACTATGTTCTTAGAAGGAAATGTATTGTTGAAAGGTATCATAATCGGTTTACTAGAGAGGATTACTCAATGCCATGGGAGTGGTAAGTAACCACCTAATCTATGTTTTAGTCATTTAAGGTATAAAAAATGTTAGCTTTCATTTCTTTTTACACTCACATATGTAAAATTGTGTTGAGGAATGGTGTACCCTCCACTATATAAATGCCAACTTTATGCTATTTATAGGTATTTCTTAAAAAGAAAAACCCTTCTACTAACCCAACTCTACCTCATAACTAGTTTCATGAGAAAAATTTCCTTTAAATATCATATGTACCTTCATCTTCCCATGTAAATTTATTACATGATGCAATTCTCGTTTCACCTATTTGACAAAAACTTAATCTAGGAAGTGATACACCATGTGGGCCCAAAAATAATCCTCAAAAAGGAAAAATCAAAATGTATACCCTAAGTGGTTTAGTGATAAATATTTTAGGTGGTAAATAAAAAGATACTAGTAAATACCCTATGGAAAGATACATTTCTCCCATTTTTGATAGAATATAACTTAGATATTAGAGAAATGCGTGAGAATCCCCTTCCTCTATACAGTGATGGTCTATGAAACTAGAAGAATCCAACAATACTACTAAAATTTCCAAGTATGGAGATAAAAACCCTCGTAAGGATGATACCAGAAAGGACACTAATTATATCATGTTTTTTAAAGAATCCACTGAAATTAGTGTAGTCTAGTGTATATATCACTTGAAGTCCCACCTATCTATATTATCTAGCTTTAGAATAATCCTTAAATTTGTGAAAATTTTGAGAGATGGTTGGGAAGCACCTCAAGTGATAAGCATCGGTAGCATTCATCTTTCACTTTTAGTGGGTCCCTTTTCCATTGGAATGGACTCACGTCATGAGCATGGAAGTTTTCAAAGGAAAGGGAAGGAAAAAATGGTGAGAATTCCTCCTAGTGAGATACGTCTCTAGAGAATAATTTGAGGGAGGCATCACCATCATTTGTACAAACAAACATCATGACACAATGTTCTTAGTTAATAATTCTACATCTATTCATTGTAATTTTCTTTGAAGGATCAATGTGTCCAATATGGTTGTAACCCTTTTGATTTTAACTATCATTATGACCCTTGGGCATGCTAGTGAAATTAGTAGTGCAAGGCATGGGGAATATTTTTTGGTTGAAGATCCATTTCTATTTAAGAAGGTGGGATTTTTAGTTTTAAGTTTTTTGAATTTCAAAGAAAATACTATGCTATTTTAGTTTTATGTTAAGATCATACTCTGTTTAGACTTTAATTTTTAGGATGTTTATGTCATGTTAAGACTTGACTATGCTTTATTTCAATCCTTTTGATTTTAAGATGAAAAATTCATGTTGGTAGTTTTTATCATCTTAATTTTGACCCTTATGATTCTCATTATAAATCTTCTTAGATTGAATCGTGTACATACTCTTTCAATTGAACGATAGTGAAATGCTTCAAGTTATATAATTTTTTACTAACCTTATATGTAGATAGATGAATAAGGAGTATTAGTGAATATTTGTACTATCTTCTAATATTTTATGGAGGCACACAAGGAATTATTTGAATGTTGTGACATATTTCCAACACGTTGTTACATTGTTGTCATTTCAAATAATAAAGGGATTGTGGAATAGTATGCATGATAGTTAGATAGTGTTTATATTTTTTTTTTATTAGTTGATATCGAGTTTTATTGTAATTATGAGTTTCACTAATTGTTTTTTCCCATTTCCTTAGTTGTAGGTTTTAATCCATTATCTCTTCCCTTTTCGATTATATGATGTGCATAATTTTGATGAGATGGATCAGAAAATATTTATGAATATGTTGAGGTTGATCAAAAACATTATATGTTTTGAGTAGATTATGAGGGGAGCTTATGGTGATGTAATGTGTGATCATAATCAACATGATATACATTAATCAAAAACCTATTTTTAACTTAATAAAAAAATAATATACCTTAGTTAATTAAAATTAAATATTATTTTTATTTTTTTAAATGATATCTATTTTATTTACAATAATACTTTTGTGAGTATATTTGATATGTATGATCAAAAATATAGTTAAAATATTGGGAAAATTGTAGAATTTCTGAGTTTTACAAAATGTGTGAACAAGCCTAGTAATGTTTATTGCACTTTAAAATAACTAATTATTATTGACCATAAGTATAATCTAAAAGTGATCATGGCAATCAACCATAATACAATAATAAGAATAATAATGATAATAATATAATTAAATATTATGATATAATAAAAAGGAAAGTAAGGAGCGAAAAATGTACAAGAGAACGGGGAATATTTATTACTACATTTTCAAAAAAAGAATTTGGTGGTGGTGGCTATAGGATAAAATGCAATCCCATTAGATAATAAAAAATGGAAGAATGAAGCAACTAATCTCATATTGAATTTGATTTAGAGTATTGGGTACTTTGGCAAAGACAATAGGTAGAGAGATGTGAAGGAAATATCTTTACCTTAATAAAAAACTAATATACATAAAAAATGAATTATATGATGGCATATAATAGAATATTTTCTTACCGCTACAACTTATGTAACCCCGGCATCAAAAAATTCACAAACAACAGGAGTATCTGATGTCAACAATTGAAAATGAAACAACAAGAGTATTATGTAGTTACCAAGAATACCTATATTTTTTACAATCCCACTAATGAATAAATGGTACCTCTGTGAAAGTGCCACGATGTCCTTCAGTGTGTGGTGTCAATGTCAAGGGTCCAATACTAAACTAATGCACATATATAGTAAGTTATAAGACAACCATTTATATAATAATCTACTACTCATGTGCAATAATTATAATGCTTTATTAGATATATACTTGTGGATGCGATGATGATGTGACAAAGATGGGTGAAGGAATATGACCACTACCATGAACACTTTGAATCTAAATTTTGATTATAATTTTTCTACTAATTTATTTATTCATTCATTTATTAATTAAATATAATCAATTAAATCAAATTAACATGCAAATAAAGATACCTCTGTGAAAGTTTCATGATGTCCTTCACTATGTGGAGTGAAAGTCAAGGATGCTGCAATAAACTAATGCATGTGCATAATAAGTTATGATCCAACCATTCATATAATTACATACTAATTGCATGTAATAATTTTAATTCTTTATTAGATACATACATATCAACTTGATGACATCATCTAAAAAGGGGTTGGGGAACACTTCCACTGCCGCCAAAACTCTAGACCTGAATTTTGATCATAATCATTAGATACTAATTTAATTATTCATTAATTTATAAATCAAATGAATTAAATGAACTTGTAAATATTTACTTGTGTATCAATTACGAATGTTGTATTAAGAAAATCATCAGTTGTCATTCAGTCATCATCTCCATATCTGTCAGCATTACCATATGTGCATAGGGATCCACATGACCGAAAAATATGGGACATTGAAGAGTGACCATGATTAGGGTTGACTAAATGAGTGGCACACTGTATAAGAGTCTCTGTGAGAGCACTAATTGTGCCTAGTGTGTCCACCTCCATATGCTCCTTCACAATGGAAGAACACTAACGTGCTTGACATGTGATTTTTCAATGAGCACTCTAACTACATTACAGTCACACAGTGCCCCGGGTCTATCATATGATGACCCCACCTCTATCCTAACATTCTAGAAAGTCAAAATAATTTGGGATCTTCTTGAGGACAAACTCACAATAGAATTTCCTCAAAAAATATTCTGGAACCTTGTGATTGTGATGCAGGGGCATCCTTGGTCCTCGGTGAATCTGCATGGTAGTGTGTTACTTGGCCAGTGTTACTCAGTTGCAACCTTAACTGATGGTCTCGGTTATTGAAGGAAACTCGGCCACTAAAGGAACTCGATGAAGCTTTTGGTGCTTGGTAGAACTATTGCTTGATGATGCCTACATTGCTTGATGTTGCTTGGCTTGGTTAGTTGTTTCACTCATGCTTAGTTGTTTCTCTGGCACTAGGTAGTTCTGGTTTACCGACTAGAGTTCTTGGTGATTTTTTTGGCTAACTTGGTGCATTAATTATTGGTATCTTTTGTTGGATTCTCCTATGTGGATCTGGAGGCTGACATGTTGAATTTAATTGTAAGGCTATTTGAGAGCCGACTTCTATTGCATTTAATATTTTTTTGTAGGAGTTAATTGTTTCATCCAGCCAACTTGTGGCTATTGATTAGTATTTAAAGGGTGTTTGGGTAGTTGTTTTAGGCATTTCAGATGGGAGGTTCTGAGAGAAGATCTGAGGGTAGTAGATAAGTGAAGTTGTGGAAAAGATCCTGTGAGATCTTGCAGATCAGATTGTTATCTGATAGTTTGTAATAGTAGAGCTAGTGGTTGTTTACTTGGAGACAAGGAGATTGCCTGGAGGCTTGCGAGCTCAAGTTTAGATCTACCTTAGTGTTTACATCAGTTGCTGATAGTTTTCAAAACTAAACTAGTTGGAGTTGTGTTAGATCTTGTTGATCTTGCTGAATTACTTGTTGATTGTAATTGGCCCTAACTCGGAAGGCCTTACAGCCGAGCATGTTTATGAAAATATGTTTTGAAACATATCTTGTTGTGTTATTCCACTGTGTTTTTTTGAAGCTACAAGGTTGGACTATCCTTAATTGGACCCACAATCTCTTGGACTGTGTCAGGTGGTATCCGAGCTAAGTTGATCTTGTGGAGTGAAGGTTGACCTAGCGAGGATGATCTTGTGAAGTTGATATTGTTGGTGAAGAGATCATATGATCTAAGTTGTGGATTCGTGGCAACAAACTTGTGGAATCTCTGTCTAGTTGTTTGTGCGAGGTGGCAGGTTGCGATCTGACTTGCATGCAACTTGGAGGTTGTCAGAAGATAGTCGGTGTAGGTTTTGTTGCTGAGGGTTTTCTCTTATCTTTAAGGATGCCTTTGAGAGGATTGGACCCTAGAGTGCTTGCGGATCTCTATGATACTGTGGAATCTAGGATTATGGAGAAGGTGAAATCTGATTTCAGATTTGAGATGGAGATGATGAAGAATGACATGGTTGCTGAGATCATGAGAGTTGTTGCTGGTGTACCTCAGAATTTTGGTACTGAAGATGGTTATGAGGAAGCTATTGAAGACTTTGAAGTTGCTGGATCTAGTGGTGATGACTGGAGGGATAGATCTCGTGAAGATGGAACTGCTCAGTTGCATAGATTTGGAGCTCGGTTAAGTGATAGTTACCGAATGGAATTCTCTACTTTCTCTGGTACTTTGAAACCCAACAACTTGATTGACTGGATTGGTGAACTTGAAGATTTCTTTGAGCTAGAAGAAATTGAGAATCCTCTTCGGGTGAGATTGGCACAAACAAAATTGAAAGGATATGTTTCTCTTTGGTGGAAAGAATTACAAAGAGATAGAGAAGATGAAGGTGAAATGAAGATCAATCGGTGGAGGTTGATGGTGACTAAGTTGAAATCTAAGTTCATACCTGCTGACTGGGTGACCGCACAATAGTGGGTTACACTTTTTTAGACATGCTGATTTTTGCTGAAATGACACATTTTTAAGAAAATATGATTATTTAAGGCTTGAGAGGTTCAATTTGAAGGAATTAATTAGAAATGGTTATCTCAAAGTCTCTTAGATAAAAATATCATTGATATAACATATATACTCCTCATTCATACCTACAATGGAGTCTCCTTTGCACCTATTAAAATGCTGATAAAAAATCACTTCAACTTTATCTTTTGGCAGATCAAATGAATCCATTCAAAAAACCTATCTATGTAGTAAGGTACTACTGAGAAAACTCTTTCCAATTATTATAATGTTAATATATATTAAGTTTATTATGACTTTGTATTTTTAGTTTTACTAAACATAGATATTTCATCGTATCTCCATCTCTATGTTCGATGCTTATGGAAAAATAGTAAATGAGAGGAAAAAATTCTAAAAAATATCTATGCCCTAGGTATTGAAGTTATCTTTCTATCAAAAAAAATAAAAATAAAATTGGACAAATACACAAAAAGTTATAAGCTATGTAGTCAAGATATGTCAAAATTACAACTTAGTCAACTTCAAATGTTAATAAAATATGAAATATTCATGATAATGTCATAAAACCAATTGCATGCCCTCCATATGGATGTTAAAAAACTAAATTTGAAAGAATCACATTGATATCTATTTTAGAAAAAAAGTTATGCTCTACGAAAGCAATGTAACTCTTTGAAAATGACATTTTTAGCAACATACCAATTTTTGTGGGAGAAAGAAAAAACCAATCAAATCAATTCAAAAATAAAAATAAAAAATATATTTAGAATCTAGATAGAAAATACTAAAAGACTCTAATTTACTTCATCTTCTGATTCTTAACGGTTTAACGAGAATATGCATTCAAATCTAAAAGTTTTATTCAAAATTTAGAGTACAGTGTCCGTTCAAGCAAAAAAGTGTAACCCACTATTGTGGGTTCACCCGACTATGAGCTTGACTTGTTTAATAAGTTGTAGAATCTGAAATAGAAGGATCTGTTTGTTGAAGATTATACTGAGGAGTTCTACAAACTTACCATTCGGTCTGGACACAGAGAAATTGGTAAGGAAAAGGTAGCTCAGTATGTGAATAGTTTGAGATTCAATATTTAGGATGAGCTTGGTATGTTGAAGATGCTTATCAGTATGCTCTGAAAGCATAAGACAAGTTGAAGAGGAAACACCATAGTAATTCACGAGGGAAGGAAAAGATTAATCACTCGGTGAAGGATAAACCGACTGCAGAAGATGAACAAAAACATTTAGAACCGAAGAAGAAGACAGGTATAGTTATCTTTAAGGGAACTTTTTATAACTATGGTGAAGAAGGACACCGTTCTTTCAAGTGTACACAGAAGAAGCTTGGTAACTGATGAACTACTATGGTGAATGAGAATGTTAAGAATGAACCTGAATTTGAGAACTTGCTGATTCGGCAAACATTTCTCGCTATAAAGGAGGAACCTTGTCAGAGGAGTAACTTGTTCAGGACTCGATGCAAGTCTAGAGGTAAACTTTGTGATGTTATTGTTGACAATGGTAGTACTAATAACCTTATTGATGAGGACATGGTTCAGAAACTTGGTTTGAGTAGAATGAGACATCCACATCCTTATAGGATTGGCTAGTTGCAAGATGATCATGCTCTAGAAGTAAGAGAACAATGCTTTATTGATGTTCAGATTGGCCAATATAAGGATCTTATGTTATGTGATATTGTGAAAATGAATAGTTGTGATATATTGCTTGGTAGACCTTGGCAATATGATTGCAAATCTATGTATGATTGTGTGAAGAATGTGTTTACTTTTGAGAAGGATTACAAGAAGTTTTCCCTGATGCCTTTGTTGGATACAACAGTCGGTAGGAGAAGTCTGAGTATTGGTAGCTGAGTTGAGTTGGTAGATCCTAAAGGTATGGATGATCAGTGTGAAGAATAGACCTCTAAGTTATCAAGGAAAGACTTGAAAAGATAGAGGAAGTAGAAGTGGAAAAGTATGCAAGCTAAAAAGTTGGAGGACATGTATGTGAAGAACCAGTTCGGGGTTTATGTACTGAATCCTTGAAGATGTTCTTCTCACATATGAACATCTTTTCGAACTCAGGGTGTCTGATGCAGGGGAATTAATGGTCCTTGGTGAATCTGCATGGTAGTGTGTTACTTGGCCGGTGTTACTCGGTTGCAGCCTTAACCGATGGTCTCAGTTATTGAAGGAAGCTCGGTCCCTAAAGGAACTCGGTGAAGCTTCTGGTGCTCGGTGGAACTAGTGCTCGATGATGCCTACATTTCTCGGTGTTGCTTGGCTTGGTCAGTTGTTTCACTAGTGCTCGGTTGTTTCTCTGGTGCTCGGTAGTTCTGGTTTATTGACTGGAGTTCTTGGTGATTTGGTTGGCCGACTTGATGCATTTATTGTTGGTAGCTTTTGTTGGATTCTCCTATGTGGATCTAGAGGCCGACATGTTGAATTTAATTGTAAGGCTATTTGAGAGCCGACTTCTATTGCATTTAATATTTATTTGTAGGAGTTAATTGTTTCATCCAGCTGACTTGTGGCTGATGATTAGTATTTAAAGGGTGTTTGGGTGATTTTTTTAGGCATTTCAAATGGGAGGTTCTGAGAGCAAATTTGAGGGTAGCAGATAGGTGAAGTTGTGGAAAAGATCCTGCGAGATCTTGTAGATCAGATTTTTATCTGATAGTTTGTAATAGCAGAGCTAGTGGTTATTTACTTGGAGACAAGGAGATTGCTTGGAGACTTGCGAGCTCAAGTTTAGATCTACCTTAGGGTTTCCATTAGTTGTTGATAGTTTTCAGAAGTGAACTAGCTGGAGTTGTGTTGGATCTTGTTGATCTTGCTGAATTACTTGTTGATTGTAATTGGACCTAACCCAGAAGGTCTTATAGCCAGGCATGTTTATCAAAATATGTTTTGAAACATATCTTGTTGTTATAGTCCAGTGTTTTGTTCTGAAGCTACAAGGTTGGACTGTCCTTAATTGGATCCAACATCTCTTGGATTGCATTAGATTGTTATAGGGAGGGATATCAAAAACTATCCACCATCTATATCCTAAAATTTATTTTTTATTTCTTCATGCTAGAACCAATGGATTAAAAACCTCCTACAATTATTTCTAAGAGTTTCATTCTTTTTAGGATTTACAAAGAGTTTGCAAATGTCATCTTTGGTTATTTTTTTCTTTTTAACATAGTATTAGTTTTGGCCATCTCATTTGTTTCACTAGATATTAAGTTGCACACTAATTGAGCCTATGTGGGTAAAGATTCATTTCAATGATTTTACAAGTGTTTCCCTTCCTAGATTTATATTAATCGATTGTTTCAACCTCCCAATCAAAGCTTCTAATTCATGTTTTCCACTTTCTATTTGGTTAATCAAATTATCTTGCATTCCAAGTGGAGGACTCTAGATTGATGGAGGAGGTTGGGGTACATTTTCTTCATTAATTTCTTCATTAACTTCTTCATGAGGAGATGGTGGACATGGATTATTATTTCTTGGAAATTAAAATAAAATCTATATTAAAAGCTGAATTAAAATTCAATTTTAGTAAAAGATGCCCTGAGAACAAATTTTGATTTAAAAACCAAATTAAACTTAAATTTCAATAAAAAAAGAGGCATTGGCTATAAATTAAGTTACTTCTTCCACCTTTTCGACCTCCTTAACATGATGGAGATATTTTTGTTGCAATCCAATGCATCCATGAAGGAAAATGTGCTCCAAGAATGGAGTGTGTAGTTTTACAACTGAAAACCCTCCCTTTTCTCATCGCTCAAATCAAAATTTTGGCTTTTTAAGTTTCTATTTTATTTTGATATTTAGTTTATCATAGGGCACACATTGTATAGGGTGCATTTCCTATATCTTGACATGTTTGGTCCTAAGGTTCAGGCATGCCATGCCATAGGGTGTGCACCCTATACATTGTGTTCCCTATTATTTTTTGGGGACGAAAAAAATAAGTGGCATCTTTTTTGTCCCAAATCTTTGTGCACTTACCCAGCTACTAGTGAGAAATCTTTTGGCTTAACAAAAAACTTTAGAAAACTAAACTAATTGAGGAGGAAACAAGAGAAAAAGAGAAAGGGAATGCAAGAAGATGATGAACATTTGGTATTGATTTATCCAAGAATGTTGACTAAACCTGAAGGATGTTAAAAAATTATTATATTAACATGTAAATCAATAATTTAACATATTAATGAATCACAAATTTAGAATTAAAGATTATAAAGTGTGTTTGACATCAACATTGATTACCATTTAGATAATTAAATCAACAACAACAAAAAATACTCTCTTCAGATTTAGGAAGTTAAATCCAATGAATGAATATAAAGAGCACATGATATGAACAAAAGTAACTGAAAAAGATTAGAAATTGTATTAAAAAAATATATTTATCCTTTAAATGAGGTAGCAACCTAGTAGATTTGTCACATTAGAAAATCTAATTTATGTTTTTCTCCAAATATTCTTCTGACTTTATTAAAATGAAATGAAAAAGAAAACTAAATAGAATGGTTCGTAACTAGCTTCTATGAGTTTTTGGAAGTAACAAGTCTAAACCTACTTCTAAATTCTAAGAAGGTAACCTTTATTTTTCTAACCCTTGTAATTGAGAAAAAAGTCCCAATTTATTGCTTTTAGAGAAAAATAATTCCCCCCAACACCAAAAATATCCCTTTTTTGAAACATACAAATCACTCCCTCAATTAGTGCATGCCAACACTCTAGAAAAAGAGTATTCCATTTTGAACTCAAATTTAACTCCAACTCGCTTAACAAGAATAGATTGTTAAAAAAACTTACAATTATAGTGTCAAGTTCTAACTTTAGTTTGTCATGTGGGCAAGTCCTCAAGAAAAATGACTTTCTATTTTTTAACTTCAATATTTTCTAGTTTAGCTTTCTATTCAACTTTCTTTTTCCCTTATATTTGCACATTAAAAGAAGATATAATATTTTTTTCCAAATTAATAAAATACATGCAATCCATTTTACTAAATACATAAATTTTTAAATAAACAACAATTTATATTCTTTTGTGAATTTAAAAATAAATATTTTAAACCATTCAAGTTAATCTTTGGAAAAAGATTTTAATTATAACAAAGAGTGTATATAAAATTTTAAAATAAATTAAAATTAAATAGAAATGACATCCTTTATAATTTCTATTTTATTCGCATTGTGAACTCCATTTGCCCTACAAAAAAAAGAAAGTAAATAATTTATAAAAAAATTTATAAATTAACTGAATTATTAAATAAATTCACATTCACCAAAAGAATGTAATTTGAACATTGTAAAATATGATTGTCTTTTATGATAAAATATTCATTCTAATTTAAATTAGTTTGAAATTATAATAATATTAAAACTTAAAATCTATTTTAATGTATAGCATTAGTATATCAAGATACTTCTACCATTCACCACTTCATAGCATGAAAAAATCTTTAGCGACATGGCTAGATGGGCCAGGAGTCCCATAAATAAATCAACCTCTTTCATTTTACCTTGCATCTATTTCATCTTTTCATTGTAGGAATCAAGAGCTCTAAAGTCCAATACTTTGAACTCTAGCATTCCAAGTGTGAGATTCTATGGTCCAGGGTTTGACATTATGGAGTCTAAGATTCTAGGTTTACAATTTGACATTAAAAACTTTAGAAGTTTTGGCTCAATGATTTTGTACTCCAACATTGGAGAGTCCTAGATTATGTAGTTTGGGATTTAAGGGTCCGTGTTCATTCTAAGGTTTGGGATTCCGTCAACCAGTATTATGAGGTCAAGAATTTTAGGGTAAGGGATTATGCAATCTAGGACTTTAGGGTCTAGCATTACGTAGTCCAGGATTCTATAGTCTAGTATTCTTGGATTCTAGGGTCTGGGATTCTAGAGTTCAAGATTCTGTAGTGGGGCATTTTGGGGTCTAATACTTGAGGGTCTAGGATTACATATTATAAAGTTCACCTTTCTCGGGTCTAGCATTATTGGGTTTGGGGTCTGAGTTTTTGTAGTTTCGTATTCTAGGGTTTGACATTACATAGTCTAGGATTTGAGGGTCTAGGATTTCACAGTCTAATTTTTTGTAGCAAGTCAAATTTTCAATGTAATTTTAGATTTCAAGGTTGAGGAGTTGGGAAATAATTTTCTAGAATAGTTTTTATATAGGTTTTTCCAATTCCTCATTGTCTAATGTTCCAAAAGACTTGGTTCTTTTTAGATTGAGTTTGAAGTTTTATGGTCTAGTATTTAGGGATCTAGAAAACTGAGATTCCAAGTCAAATATTCTTATTGGATTTTTTAATTTTTCCTTTTTGGGGGGATTTTTAGCTTTTACATACTTTTAAAAAAAAAAATTCCATGGTTAGGGTCTAACATTATAGAGTCTAGGATTTTGGGATCAAGGATTTCATCATCCATCATTCTAGGGTCACAAATTTTATAGTCCAAGCTTTCAAGGTCCAACATTCCAATGTTTGGTATCTATAGATTGACATTCCGGGGTCAAGAATTCATGGTTAGGGATTCCTTAGTCTAGGATTTTAGGGTCTAGCATTACATAGTTTATGATTTTGTTATCCAATATTCTGAGGTATGGGGTTCTATGGTCTAGGATTCTGGAGTCTGATATTTTGTAGTCTAACATTTTTGGGTCTAGGATTTGAGGGTTTAAGATTATGTAGTCTAATATGGTTTGAATTTCTATGGTTTTGGATTCTTGGGTCTAGGATCTAGGCTTTTGTAGTTTTGGATTGTAGGATTTGGCAATACATAGTTCTTGTTTTTGGGGTCTAGGATTCTATAGTCTAGGCTTTGGTGGCAATTTAATTTTCCAATGTGATTTTGGATTTTGAGGTTCAAGGAGTTGGGTAATCATTTGTGAGAAAAGTGTTTGATAATGACCATCATTGAGATATTGCTATCAGGATTCAACTATATATTTATTTAGTCAAACTCATAGACCCATTTCTATTAGTTTTCAATGACTATCATGCTTCATAGTTCACACCAAGAAAAGGTATTTTCTCTACAAAGGTTATCAATAAAGAAGATCCTCAAATTTTCAACAACATTCAAGGAGTAGTGGACCTCAAGATTAAAATTATTCCTAAGGGGGTGGCATCCTTACCAATGATGTTTGAACGTGGTTAAGTTGTTTTATGAAAGAAGCAATCTAACAAATTGAAAGGGGATAAATGAAATGTCAATAACATAGGTGATAAAGAGGAGAAGAGAGAAATATTGGTTGGCAAAGTATGGTCATCTGAAAAGAAGAAAAATCCTCTAGCAATAAAGGTATACAAAAAAAGTGTTCATTTAGAAGTGATGAGCGATATCCATAGATGCCCCAATAACCATGTACTACAACCAATTGAAATGAGTTGGACAACTAATCTAATATATATTACTTTAATAAATGTTTCGATCAATTCCTATACACAAATGCCTCTATAACAAATGTTGTGGTTTTAAAAATAACTCCACAACTTGGACAACTAAATATTCTAATTTTGACTATTAGATAGACAAGCAAAGAAGAGAACATTTGAACAATTACACACACACACACAGACATACACACACACACACACACACACACACACACACACACACACACACACACACACACACACATATGTATGTATGTACATATAGATATGTGTGTGTGTGTGTACACACACACATATAAATGGGTATGTGCAAAATCATTGTATGTCAAAAAGTGGCAATGTGAAAAAAAGTCCTAATTGGTAGACTATTTTAAAAATAGCTATAACTTTCAAATGATATAATTTTTTTGAAATATAAAACATGTGCCACATTCTATGCATCATCTACTACAAGAGAAAAAAAAAATTCAATTTGATGAAGTTTAGACTATGTTACGGTCGTCAGACACGGTATTTTTTATATAGTGGAAAAGTTAGAGCAGAAAAATCATAATTAATTATTTATTTAAAAAAAATTTTAAAAAAATGTGTGTCACATCTAGACATGGGTCTACTACATATATATATAATCTTGTAAGAGAATATATCATTTGATTGTGTTTAAGGTGGTCAGACATACACATACTTCTTATATTTTAAGTCCTAATTGATTGACTAATTGAAAAACAATTATAACTTCCAAATGATATAATATTTCCTAAATATGAAACATTTGTCGCATTCTATGCTTAGCCTACTACAAGGAGAGAAAAAAAAGTTTTCAGTTTGATGAAGTTTAGACTATGTTAAGGTTGTCAAACATAGGAGTTTTTATATTCTAGAAAAGTTTTGGCAGAAAAATCATAATTAATTATTTACCTAAAAAAAAATTACAAAAAAATATGCATCACATCCATACATGAGTCTACTGCTTAAATCTAGAATCTTGTAAAAATAATTATCATTGGATTATGTTTAAGGTGGTTAAACATACATTTACTTTTTATTTTTTTCCTAAAATTTTTGTACTACTACATTGAAATTTAAAATTTTCATCTATAGAATATCTTTTTTTCAAAAAAAGGCTAGTAACTTAGAAACTAAATTCATTTTTTTACAGATTCTCCTGTTACATAGATTTGATATAAGATTGATAACTTGTTCAAATTTTTATGTCCACTTTCATAACCACAATTTTCTAAATTTTCATTGCCACTTAAAAAGACAATAGAAATATTAGATATGCAAGTGATGAACTATTGTTAAAACAAGATGTGAATCATTTCCCCTAATTTTGTTTGTTTTGCTTCGTTTAAAAATAAATGAAAAGGCATTTAAGCTAGCAACTCCTTTACCTCAAGAGTGACTAGCTAACTATCAATTGACTTGATTGTTTATGTATTTTTAAATTGTAGTTGTTCACACTAACCTTGTCTATTATATTGGAACCACTAATGTAGGTATAACAATGTGATGTTGGAGTTATTGATTATGTTGTCTAACTATTATTTTTTATTGTATTTTTGTTGATGTACCCTTCGTCAATAGTTGCAGATCGAGCCACTTTGTATCCAGTGCACTTACTATCAATCGACTTTGACTATTTAAGTACTTTAAATTACAGTTGTTCTTGCTTACCTTATCTATTATGTGGAACCGTTAATTTAGGTATAACAATGTGCTCAGAAGGTTATTGATTATGTTGTCTAACTATGTTTTTGCCCTTTTTTGTTGACGTACCCTTTGTCAGCAATTGCAGATCGAGCCACTTTGTGTCTCGAACACTTAATGTGAAGAATTAAATAAGTGTTGCTATTTTGTACCTCTTATAGTTGAAGCAAAGTGCATGAATATATATATAACTAATAGTCGGTGCATTAAAATAATTTTACCAATTTAAATACCCAAATCGTGGTAACACGCGCGTGGGCTTTGTCTATACTACCTTCAATTTCCGATCTTTTTCCTCATAAGTGGGAAAGTACATTGAACTAGTTAAAAAAACTTTAAAAAAGCAAGCCGTGCAACAAAAGAAGAATTTTTCCCACTTTTAGTAATAGAATTTCATTGGATATGTAGTTGTCGACATTATTATATCAAAAGGAATATGACAATCGTGGCAAACAACTTCAGTGTCCTATCTTAGTTTTAGTACATGGTCATTATTAACAACAACACCATGTTTATTTGTGAAAATATGACTTGCCATAACCGAGGAAAAGGTGATAGGGAAAGTTACGTTGAAAAGTTTGTTTTCAATGCTATTAATCTATTTTCTTCATAGTTTAGAAAAATGTTACCATATTGATTCATATTTTATAAATTTTGTTTACACAGTATTAATTTATAATTTGGTTATGTGGGGAGTCATCCTTCTAGTCAACATTTGGTTATGTAAGGAGTTTTACATGTAGTTATCTTTTGGTTATGTGAGCAGTCATGTATGTAATCACATTTTTGTTATGTAAATAGTCTATATGTAAATTAATGAATAAGTAAATGTTGGTGAAAAATAAGTCTATATTTGAACACATAATAACTATATTATAAAAAAACACAAATAGATTCATTAATAAGTGAAATAAATAATTTTTAAAAACTATTTAAATTAAAATCTCTTAAATATCTACTATTAATTTATAATTTATAAAATAATATATTATTTTAATAAGATCTAATTCTTCTATACACTTTTTCTAATCTTTGACTAAAATATTAAATAGAACGACTCTTGAACACTATAAGAATCTTACACATAATCCTGAATATTATTAAAACTTCTTTGGGCAGGAAAAAAAATTTAATATATTACATCTGATCAACAACATATATATTCAAAACTTGGCGTATTAAAAGAATTGACTGATTTGTAAATAGCACTGGCTATGGGGCTGAAAATTTGCACTACCCGATCCACCCCTTCACATGGCCATACATACATTAGTCAAATCAACAAATACATATGAGTGTACGTATAATGTAAACAATCATCATAAATAACAACAGAAAAAATGAATCAAGAGTGTAAATGGATTAAAGATTTAAACTAAATATTATGATTAAATATCATATTACATATTATTTATTTAGTTAATTAAATATATTTAATTATACATTATATACTTACTTTAATTGTGGTATATACATAATTATATTATAGTATATTAATTATATTATCTATTTTAATTAATTATAATATCATATATTTTAATATGATTTATTTTATCAATTTGTTAATTTATAATGATTAAACTTAAAGTAAATATATATTAATAATAAATATAATTAATTTAATAAAAAATTATAATATCATTGAAAATTTTATTCATATATAAGTTTATATTATATTATAACTATGATATATTAAAATTAAATTTTATTTTAAGAAATTAGAAAATGAAGTTTAAATTTGATAGTCAACATTGTTTATTAATTAAATTTTTACCTATGTATTTGAAATTATCATTCAAATACCAATACCTAATTTACATAATCTCAGAGAGAGAGGGGTAACATGAACTAGAAAGTAAAATTAAAATTATAAATATATTATTAATTTTATTTCTTAGTTCTTTTTCTTTCCTATCTATCCATCCTGCCTGCTTGCCTCCCTCCCTCCCTCCCTTCCTTATATCCTTCCATCCATCCATCCATCCATAAAAAACATAAAAATTAAAAAATAATTAAATAAAAATACTAGTATGTAATATGAAGGTAAATATAGATCACTAGTATATAATTATATATAATCTTAATTTTATTTCTTAACTCTTTTTCCTTTCTATGATTTTTTTTCTTCTAGTTCAATTCATTTGTTCTTTTTAGTTTCACTATTTCTTGTACCATTTTTATCTTTTAGTAGGTTTTTATTATTAGTTGGTTTCACATTTCTCTTTATGTATTTTGTAGGCATTTTCTTTATTTATTTACTTTTTTTTAAATCTTTTTTCCCTTATTCTTTGGTCTTCTCTTTCTTTGTTCCTTTATGGTCTAGAGTTGTTCCATGTTAAACTATGAGTGAATGTGTTTTTTTTTTTTTGAATAATAGATTGAGTATGGATACTTTTGGAAACTTGGTATTTTCTTTCCTGATGTTTTTCTTAGAGCATATCTTTTGTTACCTTGTGGATTTTATATTTAAACTATGCTTAATAGTTATTTAGTAAGTCTATATGCATTCTTTATCTCTCATAGGTTGTATAGGAAAAGGACTAAATGAACTAGTTATTGAAACATTATTTCATTATAATTGAACCAAAAATGAGAAATATTCACATTTGAATCTTAAAAATTTGCAAGAGCTCAACATGTCAAGTAGATGTCTTCATGTAGCACTCCGTCTAAAGAGAATTTTATTGATTTTCAAACCAAACATGTTATGAAATTCAACTTTTCCACCTATGAAGTTGAAGTTGTAAAAATTTAAATGTTTTTTTTCTTTAATTATGTAGTTCAATGCATAAGTAAAAAATCACCAGCATGTCCCATATTTGGCACTATAGTAGAATTTGGATGATTCTAAATGGGAGCTTGATTTTTCAAATATTTATAATAAATTAAATATAGTTCATCTCTTATGAATATTGATTATGTTTTTTTATTATTGATATTATCATTATCTTTGACTTATTAGGAACATCTCTTGTTAGACCAAAGTTGAAGATTGGTTTTACTCATTCATTAACT
Source organism: Chamaecyparis obtusa (assembly GCA_027943335.1). Lineage (NCBI taxonomy): Eukaryota > Viridiplantae > Streptophyta > Pinopsida > Cupressales > Cupressaceae > Chamaecyparis > Chamaecyparis obtusa. The sequence goes on from BSBK01000918.1 coordinate 1,087,062, forward strand.
ATATTCAATTATAAAAAATTTAAATGGTGATGAATATTCTTAAAAATTTTAGGAATCAAACAATTTATAACATGTTTTCTCTTCTCTATCGATTTATATTTTTATATGTTTAATTTTATGTTGGTTGTAGTGTGTATAAATATATAATTTTCTATACTTTTAGGTCTTGTTTAGAAATGGATTTACTTATACAAACGAGAATGCTAAATAATCTAGTGTCTTATGATGATATTTTCTTGAATTAATGTGTGGAAAAATAAGTATGTCAAGTATAATAATATAGTTTTATTTTTATGTGTTATTAATTATCAATAATGATTGTGAGATTTTTAATCTAGGAATTTAACATTTTTTAACTATAACTCTCATGATCTACAAGATGAATACATTTTTTAAGTTCTTAATTGTATACTCCTTCTACATCATCCCTGCACATCGCATAACATCTTCGGTCTTTGGATGCATAAGAGCGATCAGTACTTCAACAACCCTGATGCTAGTTGACATGTGTCAACCCATTGGAGTTCCTAACCACTCCACATAGAATGAAGTTCCCTCAAGCTCTGACCAGCCACCACATGTCCCCTAAGATATATTTTCCTCAAAAAGGCTTGCTGACGCATTCCAAGGAATATTCTTCTTGGAAGAAGTTCCACAACTAACGGCTTTTCTAGATAGGTGTTCACTTTACAATGCTTGGATCAATATATTTAATCATGTAAATTTTGATTAAGTCACCATGATGTTTTATAGCTGAATCAGATGGAAACCACATTGTGATGAGACAATCATATTCAAATAGTTGGCCCATAGCATAGGGAAGTGAGTGTTCCATGTTGGATTCTTTGGCATGCTAATCAATTATAACAAACTATAATTAGACCATCTCAACCAAGGGTTGTTCTATAAAACCCTGGTGATTGGTATTTTTTAGTGAGTTGGAAATATTGGACTTAGGGTCAATAGGAGAGGAAATAAAGTATACTATTTGTATCTAGTTCTATTATTTCTCAGAATAAGACCCTATGGCTTGTGGTTCAGAGGTGTATATTGTAGCATATTCTTTCTGGGGCATTCTCTATCACCTTGACATGTTTGTTCTTAATAAATCATGGGGACTATGTACTCGGTGCCTTTTCCTTTTTATTAGTTGATGTGTCATGTGTTGAACTCTTATAGGCATATTCTAATTCTTTTATGTAGATGAAATTATTTGTTGTTAGCTTAGATTAAAATAGAGGATGGATTATATTTCCTACAACATGTCTACTCTCATGGGATGCAAGTCTAAGGAAGTGAGGTCTTTTCTTAGGATGCTTATTCGAACTATGTTTATTTTCCTCAGGATAGTGTCAGATACCATGTCCTTAGCTGGGAATATATCTACTTACTTTAAGAGAAATGTGTCTTAATTTGAATCGTTGTAGATGCCTCTCGTGACAAGATATGAATGTGTGAGCCCTATGTCCAATAATTTGGCTTCTTTTTCTCTTACCAGCAATGAAGGGAACATGGTGCATCATGTTGAAAATGAATGACTATATCGAGCTCTCAACATAAATTGTCGAGCCCCTGAAAATACCATTTGATAAATTTTGAGCCCATCTGACAAAGCTTTGACTTGGCATTTTGCCTCCCCTTATCTTAGGTTGTTTTGATAAAAGGTAGTTTCTCCTCCTTTTCTCCAAACACTAACCACAAATAGCCAACTTCTAAAATATTGGAGGTTGTGTTACAAAGTGCACCCTTTCCCACCACTGCAACACTTTTGAAACCGCACCTCGAATCAGGGAGAGACGAATCAGGGGATCAACATTAGTAATTTGTAAAATATACTAAGATTAAAATTGTTAATAAATGTAGATTTTATTTAGAAAAGTTGACAAATAAAATATTGATATTATAGAAATAGTAAGGAGGTGATGGAAAAGAAATTGTTTCAATTACGAAGAATATGAGCTTAATCTATAAACTGAAGAAAGATAAATTTTATTTTTAAAGTATTATTCCAATTTTTATGTAGTGCTAAATGTTGATGAAATTTTAATTTTAATTTATATAGCATTTATGTAGTTCTTGGGTTGGTGCATTACCATATTGGATTGTTCCTTTTCTCTCATAGATGGCATGTTAGAGGATGATATAAGTTCTTTCTTGAGGTGGTAATCACTTGGTTTTATTTTGGGTATCTTGATGCAACACAAGATAATGCATGATATTTTAAGTGGTTTCATGTATGGATGGGATGGCGTGTTTCATTGATCGACCCTTAAGCAGAGTATAAATAATGTAAGATAATGTTGGTATAAGGTGTTTTACACATTGCATAATGTTTAACATGTTTTTTTATCATTTGTATGGTGCACCTAGGGAACTGAGATGGATATGCATCACTACAAGTTAAAATTTTTGGGGACACTTTATGTCTTTCATATAGCATTAGAATTTACATTTAATGTTAGTCTCACATTGGGAAAATATATTTAATTTATTGTTAGGTAAATATTAAATAGAGAAAAACCTTAGTACCCAATATTAAATATGGGGAAAAAGGCTTTCTAAGCTTGTGAGTTTGACTCATATGTTTTACTTTACCACTTATTTTTCTTTGTTTGAGCTTGATTCTATATAAAGAAAAAACTTAGTAGTTAAGGTTTGTTGGTTGATTTCACTATAATTATTGAGTCTTTACAAGGAGCACATATGTGAAGCATGACATTAAATATGTGGATTCATGCTTGTATATATAGTGGATGCATTGAAGAGGCTTTATGTTTGATAAGTATTGAATGGGTGGTACCACAATAGTGTGTCCCACTTTTTAAGACATGCTGATTTTTTTCTGAAATAACACATTTTTAATAAAATATGACGATTTAAGCCTTGAGAGGTTCCATTTGACGGAATTAATTACAAATGGTTGGCTCAAATCCTCTTAGATTAAAAAAATATTACTATAACATCTATACTTCTCATTCATACCTACAATGGAGTCTCCTTCGTACCTATTAAAATGCTAACAAAAAATCACTTCGACTTTATGTTTTGGCAAATTAAATGAATCCATTTGAAAAACCTATCTATGTGGTATGATTCTATTCAGAACAAGCTTTCTAAAGAATATAATTTTAATACATATTAAGTTCATTATCACTTTTAAAAATTACTTTAACTAAACATAGGTTGTTTGGTCATTCAACAACCTGTCTCTTCAAGAGTTTGGGAAAAATAGTAAATTACAAAAAAAATTATGAAAAATATGTAGGAAAAGAGTATTTGTGTTACCTTTCTATAAAAAAATGAAAAATGAGTTTTGATATACACAGATCAAGTTAGAGTGATCCAAGTGACCTTATGTCTAAATTACAGTTACTGTCACTTTAGAGCTTAATAAACTATGAAATATTGACCCAAAATGAATGAAACCAATTGCATCCTTTATATATTAAAGTTACAAATATAATCTCGAAAGAATTACATCGTTATCATACTTTAAAACAAAGTTATGTTGATCCAAGTGACAGTAACTCCTTAAAAACACAATTTTTCACACAAACCACTTTTCGAAGGAGAAGGAAAAATGAATTTAAATGAATTTTAATTTTTTTTAGAAAAATATATTTAGAAACTAGAAAGAAAATTATAAAAGACTCTAGTTTACATCATCTTCAAATTCCTAATAGTTTTGCGGCAACAGGTGTTCGAAAGTGAAGTTTTTTCTTAGAATGTTGATCTCTGTGTCAAGGTTCACCAAAAGGTGGGACATACAATTGTGGGACCACCCTAATGTAAGTGTGCAATTCCTTGATCTAAGAGATAAAATTAAGCACAATAGCACAAAATAGAGAAAATTTAACCTTCCATTAACTTAAAGAAGCAAAGGAGGAGAAAAGTACATATTTCAAGAGTGATTGGGTTGAACAAGAATTCAAAACCAACACTCAATAAGTTGTGGTGAGTTTCCTCCCACTAAACTAGGATGAGGTATTGAAATGGAACTGACACCTCTCTAATCAACTCATAAATGTTGACAATTTGATGAAAAATGTCAAATAAACATGGATGACTCAATAGGCTTAATAAAAATCAGTGTAGATAGACTAAGTAAATACACTAACACTCCCCTTAATCATAACTTAGGAGGAAAATATAAAAAAATGGTCCTAGCTACTAGCCTAGCGAGATACCCATGTACAATAAAATCTCTCATAAAAGGAGAAAGATAGAAAACCCAGTGGAAAAAAACTATCCTCCAAAAAAGAGATAAGATGAAGAAGCCTATAAGTCCACCCCCCCCACATGATGATGTTATTGATGTAGACCACACACCAAGAAGAGCTTGTGGTCCTTCATCAAAATCTACTTGAATATGAGTGTCAACAACTCAATTATTTGAATTAGTAGGACTGCAATCAAGATCTGAAAATTCCACATCAAGTTGAGAACCCATATGGTGTGTAGCACTAGAATCTATAATGGCTTTAGAAAATAAGACCCTACCTTGCAATTTATCTTTGGCCTTAGTAATCTCCTTGTTTGAAAACTATCTTTTGACAAAATTAGTTACCTCAATATTACTCTTTTTGAGTAGAAAATTGAGGTGCTCAATTTTATTTTTCATGCATTGATGTTCTTCGTGACTAGTTTTGTTACAAAAGGGAAATTTAACTCTCTTAATAGTTGATTTACATTGTTGAGATGAGTTAAATTCCTTTTGAAGTTTCCAATTTTATCTTCGTCCTTCCCTTCCTTGTCCTTTTTAGTGTTATTTTTCTCTCCTTTAGCATTTTTTTGCTTTTCATTTCCTACAATTAGAGCTTGTGCCTTAGTAGATTTCAAAGTACCCATTTGATTTAACTTTGCATGCCCCCTTGTAAGATTAGAAATAAAATCATCTAGTCTAGGCATTTTCCGTGAGCTACCAAGGACTCTTTTAGTAGAATAGAAAGTAGAGACAGACACAAAAAACTTGAAACCTAGTTTGGAAAGTACAAAAAGGATTAATTAACCCTCTTTCTTATGAATTCTACACTCTTTTAATTGCAAATTCAAAGATTTAAGTTTAGTGAAGAATTTCTCTAAAGCTAAAAATCTAGAAGGACTAAGACCTAAGAGTTGATTTTCCAACTCACGACTTCTAAGTTCATCAATTGACCCAAATAGTGTTTTGAGAGCTTCCCAAACTTGTTTGAGTGTTTTCAAGTTCTCAACATGAAATATTAATTCAAGAAATAGATTTAAACATAAGAACCAAATGCTTGGTCACACTTGTTGAAAAAATTTTATTTGTCCAAATTAAGTGCACAATAACACAAAATAGAGAAATCTTTCCTTCCATTAACTTAAAGAGTCAAAGGGGAAATAAAGAAAATATAGAAAGAGTGATTGGGTCAAATTAGAAGTTGTACCCAATATCCAATGAGTGGTGACGATTTGTCTGACTAAACTAGAATGAGGTGTCGAAATGGAATCACCAGCTCTCTAATTAACTCCTATATGTTGACAAGTTGGTGAATAAGTGTCAAATAAACATGGATGACTATGTAGGCGTAATTATACTAAGTGTAGTTAAACTAAATAAAAATAGTAATTATAAGTCTAGGAGTCAATGTATTGTTTTATTTTTGAATAATAGATTGAGTATGGATGATTTTGGAGGTTTGGATTTTTATTTTTTATATTTTTGGTTGGGTCTATCTTGTATTATCTTGTGGCTTGTATATTCAAACCATGCTTAATGGTTACTAAATAACTTTGTATGCATTCCTATCTCACATATGTTTAATAGTAAAAAGATTAAATGAACTAGTTATTGAAGCACTATTTCACAGTGGGATGAAAAAAGAAAAAGATTCACATTCGAATCCTATTATTTTACAAGACTTTATTGTGTTCTAAATATGTCTTCAAGTAGCATTATTTTTTAGAGATAATTTTATTGATTTTGAAACCACACACTATGGACTTCATCTTTTCCAGCTATGAAGTTGAAGCTGTTAAATTTTGAACAAAGTTTTTTGATAAATTCTATAGGCACAATGTATAAGTGCAAAATTGCCACAATGTGCTACATTTGACACTACAATAGCATTTGGATGATTCTACATCTAAGCTTAATTTTTCTAGTACTGATAATAAATCAAATATAGTTCATTTCTTATGAATAGTAATTGTGCTTTATTATTAGTATTGTCATTATTTTTTTGCTTTTAGGAAACATTACCCCTTATGAAATTCTTGAGAATCTACTTCTCATATTAGGCCAAAGCTCGAGATTAGTTTTACTCATGCATATCCTTGGGAAGTTGATTCTACTTACTTTTAGAAATTTTAATGGTAGTAAATATTATTAAAAATTTGAGGAATCAAGCCATTTATAGCATATTTTTTCTTCTCTAGAGATTTAGTTTTTTCTAGTAAGGGAACCTATGTGTAATTTTATGGTGATTGTAGTGTGTAGAGAAATATAATTTTCTATACTTCTTAGACCTTTTTTGAATGGATTTACTTGTATAAAGAAAGAATATTAAATAATCTATTGTTCTATGATGAGATTACTTGAATTAATGTGTAGGAAAATGATACATTTGTATTTTTATTTGTTATTAATTATGGTAATGAATGATAGATTTTAAATGAAGTAATTTAGTGTTTTTTTTTAACTCTAACTCCTTGACCTATAATATGCGTACACTATTTAAAGTTCTTAGGATAAAATATATATAGTAAGATTGAAATTATTAATAAATGTGGAGGTTATTTTGCAAAGTTGAGAAATGACATATATTAAGGAGATGATGGTAAAGCAAGTATATGGTCAATTAATTAGAATAGGAGGTTAATTCATAAGTTCAAAACGAAAAAATTGATATTAAGGTCAAAAAATATACACCAAGATCAACATGGAACAGGGTAAACAACTACCATAATCTAGATACCGCAATTTGTGATGAGAGATATTTTCTTTTTGAAGTACATTTGTAGCATATTGTATGACATTCAACTTCACTATACATAAATTTTTTCTTAAAATTTTGTAACTTTTTTTGTGATTAATACTAATGATCTATATGTAAACCAACAAATAACCAAATGTTGGTCAAAATGAAATCATACTTGAGCACATAAGAACTTATAAATATTATTAAAAAACATACATAAATTCATAAAGAAAGAAAATAAATGAAATAATTTTTTTTATTTCAAATAAGACATCATAAATATCTACTAGTAATATATATTTATAAAATAATAAAGAAGATCTAACTCTCTCGTCCACTATTTTTAATCTTTGACTAAAATATTAAATAGAACAACTCTCCTAGATACCATGAATATCTTATACCTAATCCAAAATATTATTAGAACTTCTTTGGGTTGGGAAGGAAAAGCATATATATTCATTGGATTCGTGTTTTACTTTACATATATATAAATCATGTGAAGCATATATCCGTTCTGTTCCAAAAACTTAGCAGTATCTCCATTGCACGTACACCCTCTACAAAAATATTTATTTGCTTCAAAACTTTATATATTTTTATTAAGAGTTAAAGCAAAGCACTAGCAATATAAGAGGATCTCCTTTTAACGTCTTTTATGGAGGGCCCACACGTTAGACAACTATCCATTTTGCAATTTAATTAAACGTTTAAGAGGCTTTTGTTATAGTATTAGAATTTCATTGAATATGTAGTTGTCGACATTATTATATCAAAAGGAATCTCACTATCGTGGCAAACAACTTCAGTGCCCTATCTTACTTTTAGTACATGGTCATTATTAACGTCAATACCACCTTTTTTTTTGTGAAAATATGACTTGCCATACCCGAGGAGAAGGTGATAAGGATAAATCATACGAAAATTGAAATTTTTTTTGTTTTTTTGAAAAAATATTTATATATGAATAATATTAGGTGAAAAATATTGTTTTAAAGTAGCGATGACCTTTGATATGTGGGGAGTCATTCATTTGGTCAACTTTTCGTTATGTGGGGAGTCATGCATGCAGTCATCTTTTGGTAATGTGATGAGTCTATGAAGGGGAAATGACCCAGTAGTCATTTAAGCTAACTTCGTGCACGTAGAATTTTTAAATTGTAAGTCAGATTTGGTCAATTTTTTTGGTGTATCTCGGTAGATGAGTTAAGAGCTTAAAGTCACAGTTTCGGCTTTTAGGTATTCATGGATCTTTTTGTAGAGATCGTTGTGCACAAAGTGGTAAAAAAGTGACATTTCAAAAGTGTCGCGTGATACCCACTATTTTCTTGCACCAATAGTCGTTCACTAAAAAAATACTTGTACTTGTGGCCAAATGTCCCGGTAATTTTTATGAAATGTTCCAATATTGGTGCACAAATGGGCATATCACCAACCAAAATAGCTAAAAAATGATCGACTATTAATTATATCAATCACAACCATTAGAACGTGATATCAAGTTTTGAAATGTAATAAATTTCAGTTAAACTGGTTGTGATAGCAGTTCTTAACATAATACCAACAGTTGTTTATTTAATATCCAATATTTTTGACAACATTGTACCAATAATTGTGACTTTAAAGTTGTTTTTGCTAATGACGACTACCCATAATTGAATGAAATGTACCATTTGTTTTAAAAAGCAGCCAATGGTGTGATGCCACATCAGCTGCACAAGTATTGGTGTCCCTAATTCACTATGATTGATCTCACTTTTTTTGGGGGTGTTTTGGACACCTTGGCAAAAAACAATGTGAAGTGGCTTCATATTTGATGATGTGGCTCTGAAACCTTAGTTATAAGTAGGAGACTTGCCAAGTAAGCTACTATAAAAAAATAGGAGTGATTTGAAATTTCCACGTAGAATTTCAAGAAGTGCGAAATTAGGGTGCTCAACTACTAGATCCTCTCCCTTAAAGAATAATCAAACTTATATTTTCAAAATGATTATATTTTCTCAAAATAATATTAATATATTACATCTTGACGAAAGGGATATGTATTTAGTACTCAATGTATTATAAAAGAATTGACCGACTTAAATACCCAAATCGTGGAAACACACGTGGGCTTTGCGTCTAAGACCTTCAATTTCCTATATTTTTTCTTATAAGTAGGGGAAGTACATTGAAATGGTTAAAAAAACATTAAAAAACGAACTGTGCAACAAAAGAGGAATTTGGAATCTCAATGAAAAATATACCCTTTCATTCTAAAGCATTTTTAGTCGGCGCCGCCGCTGCTTTTTCAAGTAACAGTGACCGTATATTACCGGTGGCATTTGCACCTTAAAGATAAGTCGTCCACGCCTTCACCTCGAGAGTGACCGGCAAATTATCTCGACCGTTCGTTGTGTTCCACGAGAGTGACCGGTCAATGTAAATATTTTAATAATAATATACAATTAATGCTGAAGCAAATATCCCTTCAGTTCCAACGACTTACGACCCATAAAAAATATTTATTTTCTTCAAAACTTTCTATTTACTAGTAATTAATAAAGTAGAAGAGGCTCGCCGATTATATATAGAAGAGCTCCAGGCCTCACAATCCTCACACGTAGGTCATCTATGAATTTTCCAATTTGTTAAATATATAAGAGGTTTTTATATTAAAGACAACTAAATATTTTTCCCACTTTTAGAATTGGAATTTCATTGAAATTGTACTTGTCGACAGTATTCTATCAAAAGGAATCTCACAATCGTGGTGGACAACTTGGGTGTTATATCTCTCTTTTTGTGCATGGCCATTATTGAGGACAGCACATACCCATTATTTAGGACAGCACATATTTTATAGTGAAAATATGACTTGTCATGTCCTAGGAAAAGGTGATAAGAATGAATCTTATGGCATCATGATAACAATGAAAAAGCAGTTTTCAAAAGAAATACAAATTGTGAATAAAAAAAAAAGTATATATATATATATATATATATATATATATATATATATAATGTTGTGTGGAAAAAGTGTTTTATAGTAGTGATGACCTTTGGTGATGTTAGAATTCATGTATGTAGATACTTTTTGGTTATGCTAGGAGGTCATGTACGTGGTTATCTTTTGATTATGAGGGGAGTTGTGTATGTAGTCACAACCAGAGGGTTATGCATGTAATCACCTTCTGATTATGTGGGGAGTCATGTATGTAGTCACGTTCTAATTAGATATCCAGATGGAAGATGGAAATCAATAGATTAAACACAAACTAAAAATATTTTTAATTTCATAACAAAATGAAAATATCATAGTCGTCAATGGACCATTGGTCTATCGGTGAAGTTTTTTGGTTATCAATGAGCCCATCAAAGATCAAGTCTTGCTAAGTGCAAAGGCTCCGACACCATAAGTGATGAGGCTGAGATCATGCCTTGGGCGGGTTTTTCAGATCATAATCCATGATTTATCGTCAAGATGAGTTATAATATTGGAAGATAATGTCATTTTTTTTTTTTTCATTAGATCTAACTTATTGTGATAGTTGATCATAGAATACAATTTAAAAATGTTGATAATAAAAAATGTTACACATTCATAATCTAGAAGATTTGCTATTCCAAATATTTTTTCTTGTTATAACATGTTTAGGTTATGGAACATGGATGAAACAATAGATTGGTGTGTATATTCAATTGGTTACAAATTTTTGAATTGAATAAAATTATGCAACCATGAAACTAGAGGAAATATAGACTATATCAATCAAATGTACAAGAAAACTAGATTATACCAATATATTTAGATAGATATATAGAATTATCGACTATTAGATGAGTAATAGTTAGTAACCCCTTAGTAACATGAGTATTTTCTTTATTATTTAAAATAAATATTTCAAAAAAGTATTGTGGAGATTTTACAATCTTCTAATTAAAAAACTAAACATAAATATATTTAATATGAAACCTACATTGGACATTGAAATCTTAGACATTCTTGTGAATACGTGAAGAGAATGTTCAATATTTTTCATGGTTAATGAGATTAAATTGATGTGACAAGATTGTCAAGATACGTGAAACAATGAAGATTGTCTCCTGGGTATGTGCAGGATCATGGTATGCCAAAAAGTGGTGATGTGAAAAAGAAGTCCTGATTAATAAACTCTTTGAAAAACAACTATAAATTTCAAACAATATAACATTTTTGAAATATGAAATATACATCACATTCTATGCTTTATATAATACAATAATAATAAACAATTCTTTCAATTTGATGAAGTTTAGAATAAGTTAAGGTGGTCAGACATGAGAGTTTTTATATTCAAGAAAATTTGTACCAAAAACATCACAATTAATTATTTACTTGGAAAAAAATACAAAACAATATACATCACATCTGGACATGAGTCTACTACTTTTATCTAGAACATTATAAAAAAATATTATAATTTGATTTTGTTTAATGTGGTCAGACATACACCTACTTGTTATCTTTCTAGTCTCGATTGATAGACTTATTAAAAAATAGCTATAACTTTCAAACTGTATAACATTTTTGAAATCCAAAACATGTGTCACATTCTATGTTTTTCCCACTAAAAGAAAATAAATTTTTTTTTCAATTTGATAAAGTTTAGACTAAGTTAACATGGCCAAACACGAGAGTTTTTGTATTCTGGAAAAGTTGTAGAATAAAATCATAATTAATTATTTACTTAGAAAAAAATTATTAAAAAAATTATGTCACATCCGAACATGAGTCTACTACTTATATCTAGAATTTTGTCAAAAACAATTATCATTTGATTATGTTTAAGGTGGTCAGACATACACCTGCTTCTTATTTTTTTCTTGAAACTTTCATACTACTACATTGAAATTTGAAATTTTCAACATATAGAATAATTTTTTTTCAAAAAAGGACTAGTATCTTAGAAACTAAATTCAATTTTCTATGGAATCTCTTCTTACATATTTTTGATATAATATTTATAACTTGTTCAAATTTTTATGTCAAATTTCCTAAACCTGATTTTTTGAATTTTCATTGCCACTTAAGGGCCTAGTTCGGCATACCATGATCCTACACATACCCTCCTACTCTATTTTCTTTATGTTACATAATTTTATTTATTTAGAATATCCAAATTTGTCTTCATGATAATTTTTTTCATCAAGGAAGAGATTAAATCCTTTTAGATACATTATAGTGATTTGGAGAAAACAATAGTGATTTCTTGAGTGTAATTTGAGGTGATAAATGTAAGAAGTGTATTTATGGTATAAATCACATGATCATATTGGTTTTGTGGAATTATATATATGTTAGGAACATTCAGTGTTCTTAATTTTGTGTCTCTGTGAAAAGTTAAACATAAAGTTAGATGTGTCTTATAGTTTGTTTAGTGTATTTCCCTATAGTTTAAGCATTGGCTAAGTCATGTTAGAATACTATTTCTAGAGCACGATAATCCATAAATCTGAAGTCATTTTACTTTGTGTTGTTGATTTCATGGTAAATTATTTGCATTCTCAATAAGAAAATGGAAGCTATGGCGAGAACTCTATTATGTGTCTGTTAATGCATTCATTGGAACTTTGTTCTTTGACTATTCCTATAGCCATTGTAACTCTATTCATTGACTATTCCCATAGCCAAGGAAAAATAGAGTAACTTTATGTTTATTTGCTAAGAACTACATTTTTGTTATATGTTTCAGTCTTGTTTAGTTGTTAATTCATGTTTAGTACTCATTCTATTTCTTTTCAAGCATTTTCCTTCAGTACTATTTCCTTTTCGTCTCTACATTAGTATGACTATTAGTGAATGTTAGTGCACATACAATGCTAACCTATTTCATGTTCACATCCCTAGGTTGAAAAATAAATGATCCTTCATGATGAGTAATATAACTATTTAGGATGGGGTCCCATGGACGAGAGATTTCTTCAAGGAAGAGATAAAATCTTGTTAGATGCATTATGGAGATTCAGGGAGAATAGTAGTAATTTGATTAATATAATTTGAGGTGACAAATTAGTCTATTTATGTTAGGTATGACCTCTTCAAATATTTCTATATATAAATATCTTCATGTAATATTTAAATAGTATGATATAGAAAATACAATACTAGTGCTTCTCGTAATATTTTGAGCTAGTGAATCTATTGGGAGTGAACTTTGTCTTCCTATTGAATAGTTTGGATAGGCTCAAATATGTGGTTTGAATATCATTATAAAATGAGGAGGTCTATTGAAGTTATTCATAACTATAAAAATCCCCTTATTTTCCTTTTCATAGTAATCTATGACTGGCTATTGGCGGTTGGTAACAAAATATATGGGATATTGTTAGAATTTATAATCTTTTCTTGGTGTATTATTTAAATTTGGATAAGACAAGGTTTCCTAATTGTAATTTGTCCTCTAGTCCAAGTGGGAGGAAAACTCATATTTTGTAATTCCTTTAATAAGGAAATTAGTTTATTCCTCCTTAAGAGGACCTTGACACTTTGCACACACCTATTATGGATTATGGCATTCATAGATTGGTGAGTTACTTAGTAACTCCTCTCCTCGTCTCTATTTAAGAGATTCTCCTCTCTCATTTCTCAGATAAAGTTATTGTAAATGAGAAAATCTCTCTCTCTCTCTCTCTCTCTCTCTCTCTCTCTCTCTCTCTCTCTCTCTCTCTCTCTCTCTCATATGGCTTCATTCATAATGTCACAAAGAGTTTTATTTTCTTTCCCTTTTCAAAATATTTGTCTCATTGTGTTAATCTTGGAGCATCTTGATGGTTTTGGTGATTGATCTTGAAGCAATCTCTCGTTCTTTATGCTTATGGTAAAATAATTCTTTTTTCTTCACTCTCTTGGATTCTTTCCTTTATCTCTTTTCATTTTTTGTATATTTCTTACATGGTATCTGTAATCACCTAAAAATGGTCAAGATCAATTCAAGTGAAAAACTAAGCCAAAATCAAAGCATAAATTGCAATCAAGCCAAAATTCAATAATAATTGAAAATTAAAAGTCAATAAATCAATTTAAATCAAATAAATTAATTAATTGTATATATTTAAATTTAAATCAAATTAACCCATTCAAGGAGTGCACATGGCTAAACAAATTAATTAAATTTAATTATAAATCCCTATTTTCCCTCACCCACCACATGGGAGAAAAATGCCTCAACCAATGAGAATTAAGGATTGGACTCACATGGACCAAGCTCAAATCAAATCTCAATCACACATAAGGTGAGAGTATCTTGACCAGTCATTTTATCTCTTTGTCCCAAGCTTTGACGACAAACCATTTAAATTATCCCTAAAGGTGGAACCATGGACTTAACCTTAATCCAACCATGATCAACTCAACTCCACCCCCTATGATTGCTAAAATATATAAATAGAAGACCAAAATCATCAGAAAAGGATCCACACATGTGAGAATTGCATCAAACCTCTTGAGTTTTTGAGCTAGAAAGGCATTTTAATCTTAATTTGAGTATAGTTTCTTTGAAATAGGCATAAATTATTAATCATTTAGCTTCATTTTCATTTTAAAGTTTTCACTAATGGAGGCTTTCTAAGAGATTACTATTTGCATACTTAAATAGAGAGTCATAGAGTGTTCATTAGCTTTATTTGCAATTAAATAGCTCACTAATTGTGGTAATTTAGTCTATTTTATCATTTATTGCTAAACTAACTCTATGAAGGTACTTTCAACAGTACACAAAATGATGCCCACCATGGGGCATTAGGCCTCAATCATTTGAAATTTGGAGAAATTGCTAGATTTTAGTATTGTTCCTTATTTTCTTCTTTGTTTTATAGGTAAAGCTGCGCATCTGAGACTTCCTGCTACCTGTACAAGCATTCCTACTGTGCATTTGAGACCTAAAGCTATGCATCCAAGATAAAATTTTGCACCTTTTCATGAAGAAGTTGCACATTTAACAATTCTTCTATTGTGTCTTTATTTCTTTCAGCGCATTTACCCTGAACTTGGAGTGCATCCAGTTGATCCTACAACGTGTTCAACATTTTCTTTATGCACATTTTCTAGTTTAAATAGCGCATTCAATTTCTGTAGTTGCGCATTTGAGTTGTTCTACTGTTCATTCTAGCATTTAAACAACACATTTAATCATTTTTGCTACGCATTCGATTATTTTTGAAAATTGTCAAATTTGACAGTCAGGAATGAATTTCCTATAGTTTTCTAATGACAGATCATAAAGAAGTGAGAAATCCAAAGAGGATAAATAATGTATAAATCCATAGCAAGGAGGATCAACAAGGAGAATATAGCACATATAAATCACATTTTGGAGGATTCCAAGCAAGAAGGTAAGGAATACAAACACTATTTACAAGTTGTCAATGCTTATAAATCAAAGTTTGTTTCTTTAAATTTGATTTTTATGCCTTAATCATTTTTACTAAAATTTTAAAGCTAAGGCTTAGAATTCATTTTTTGTTTGGTTTTCTTCATTTTTCTTGGTTGTGTTGACTAACTATTTCGAAGAAGAGGCAAAGGAGCTAGAACAATCACCACTAGGTGAGTTGAAAACATGAAAATATCAATAAAAAATGCCCCTAGCCTTAGCTAGCTTTGAAATAAGGTAATCCTTCAAGCTTTGGTCAATTTTTGCTTAAATTTTGGCATTTTCACTTTAAATCTAGTAAGTAGAATAACCTATTATTTTTTAAGGAATTTGATACTACGGCTATGCTCTTCACTTTTCAAGTTAATCAAAATGCCAAAACTATCAAATTTCTTGATTAAAAGAAAGGCTATGGAATACTTAAGCATAACCAACCATATATATACATACAAAAAAACTTAATAAAATACAAATATACATAACTATAACCCTCCCAGGAAGAAATTTGGAAGATATGAATTATCATTTAATACAACATTCTTCCCGAAAATGCTACACATCTCCAACTTCAAAAAACCAAATCAATACATCATTAAAGATAGAAACTTTGCAGAACATAAGCACATTAAATATAATCATATAAACAATAATAAACTTTCCAAGAAGAGACTTGACCAAGAAATCTTACAAACACGTGTTACAACTTCCTGTAAATAATATAATTTTACAACCAATTAATAGCTTTAATAATTCATACAACCACAGAGTTCTAAAAACCATATTAAATATTACATATATCCTATACTAATACACATAACAAGCATACAAGAAATAAGGTGATTCTTCCTAGTTCTAGATCCTACCTGAAGTTCTAGGGAAAATCCCTTCCAAGGTTGAATAATCACAACACGTATATGAACCATCACCTTCTTCCAAGCTTCAAGATTAATGGTTGTCCTTTAGGGAACAATTTAAAACTTCTTATGAAACTTAAAACCTTCTTCCTCTGTGAGATTCTCCAATTTTAATTAAATCTTTTAAATCCATCATCTATTCTCTGAGACCAACTTTCTTCTGGAAAACTCAAATCTTTTCGAACTTCCTCCTTGTTGGCCTCTTGGATAGACCTATGCACAAAGATCTATGGATTTTGAACCACATTATATTTCTTTGATCTCTCTGGTGATAAGTGGCGCAATTGGCTTCTTACCAACATATTAAAAAAATTAGGAAGATCCAATGGTTGGTTAGAGAGATATGACCTCCGCATTGGGACTATATTTTTCTTGCATCAATTATTTCTTCATTTTATCAAAAAATAAAATAATGTTATCTTCCTCTACCCTTGATGAATAACACCATTTTCAAATTGAAATACCTATTCCCCAAAAATCTCCCTCCTCCAAATATTCATATCCAACCATATGGTTGGAGGAGTTTCTTTACGGGAAGCAACTTCTCCAACTACTATAGTTGGTTAAAAATATTAAACAACTCTCGTAAGAGTAAATAAATATTTCATTATTTTAATTTACCAAACCTATAAATATAATAAAGATAATTAAGATTACCAAGTAACTCACATAGCCCAAATGGAAACTAACTAGCCTAACTCATAGGAGGTCTCAAGTTCAAAACCCCTAGGTAAGCTAGTTTTACTCTAAAAAGAGATAATTACTTATAATCATTTTCTTTTGATATTATAATATATTATTTACTCTATTAGTATAAAATACATTCACACATACAAAACAAACAGATAACTATATAAATATATTTATATACACGTAAGTATATATGCATGCACCCATATATACATACACATATATAATAAATTAAACCACATACATCCAAATATATATATTTGAAATATAGAAAGGAATAATACTTTAACATATGTAAAGAATAAAGAAAACACACTCTAAAACATAAATCTCTAAAATCAATAAATTCATAAATATTAATCAAACCCCTCAAGCTAAGGTGACTTCCTAAACAGGAACCTAAGCCAATAGGGAATCCTTGAGAGTATCTGGTGTAGGAGTACCAAGGCCAAGGACAAAAGACCTAGAGGACACTAGGGTCACTGAATAGATCCTAGGTGGATAAAAGGATAAACATGACAATGAAGGGTCATTTGATTGTAATAAGACCAATAATGGTTCATTAAATGTGTTTTGATACGTTTTCTATCATTTTGTATTGAGATCAAAATTTGTAAGCCATGATGACATCTTTGAAGGTTAGAGTGTACCTAGGAGTCACTTGGGGATTCTAAGGTTGATGAAATGATTAATGACCTATGAAGGTCCAATTGAATGTAATATGGCCAATAAAGCCATTAAAAATGATGTAATGCACTCAAAGTGTTAAATATGTAAAATGGCCTAAATTGGAAAAATAAGGCCTATGAAGGCTCATGAGGGATTAGAGAGGGTTTAAAGTCCTTGGAGGGAATACTAGAAGACCTTTAAAAAGGTATATTACATTGGATAAATGACAAAAGGTGGAGAGTTTTCGAAATGACAACTTTGTTGTCAATTTGACAACATAAACAATGAATACAAGCAGTCATAACTGACTGTATTCGGTTGTATAGGAAGTTGGAAATCCAACCATCCTTTGGAAGGATATTTAGTATTATTCAAACGTGGATTTGAGAGGGGAGAGGTGTGTAGGGAAGTTTGGTATGTGTTCTGTGTTTAAAGAAACAATGTAATGGAGTTCTAATCAATAAAGTTTTAATTTTCTGTAGACTGCCCACTCTTTGCCATGAGGGAACAGTCATTATTTTGTGTTCTTTAAATCCTTCATTCAATGAAATATTGATATGGGAATGTATTAGAATGATTATAGTTTGAGTTTTGTTCATTTCCATTAAATTTTTGTTGGTTTTGTGAAGTTTTAAGTCAGAGGAAGCAAGATTATTTTGACTGTTCCTTGACAGAGATTTTGGTGTGCAATCAACAATTTCCTTTACAGATCCAATAATGAATTAGAATTCCTCATTAATATGGTTAATGTGACTTATTGGGAGATTCTAAGACATGCATGTTATGTATCCATAAGTGTTTTGATGTAGGGCTGGATGAGAGATTGAAGAAAGGATCAAACAATGTCGAAGAAAGTTGAGGAATGACTGTCATAGAAAAACCAGTCTCAGTACGGGGGACATATCTTCCAATTGAACCATTGGATCTTTATTAGTTTGAAATATGTTATATAAGACCTAATTCCACACATCTTCACTAGAGAGATCATTAAAATAATTTTTTGTTCAAAAGTTATGGTGACTGTTCACCAGTCTATTCAATAGGACAGCAAGAAGGTAATTTTTTGTTTAATTAAATCATGGAGTCAATTTTATGAATCTAGTGGGCATGGCAAGTGTGGGAAGGCTTTCAGAGGTTGTCTTGGATGTGTCTCATGCAAGAGAAATGATAGTAATGATATAAGTAGTGGTTGTCTTTGGGAATTGGGATTATGCATGTGACTGTTATAAAAGCAATGCTTAGGATAGTGAAAGTACTTATTTGATTGTGAACCAATGTTGGGTTGTGTTAGAATTTTTGGCATTGAAGCCAATGTTAAAATGTTCTCCATTGATGTGTGGGTTCAAAGGGGATCATTCTTAAATGGTGATTGATCCAATGTATGGGATTAGATTGTGAAGGGGGATGTTTGTTGATGAGGACAGTCACAAATGAGTGGAGGTATGATTAAGCATGATCAAACAAGTTAATAAGAGGGGTGATGGGAGTTGTCTAGAAGGTGTAGAGTCTAGTGGGAAGAACCATTCCTCAACTAGCCTCTACATCAGTATCTTTGAAATATCTCCACACAACAACTTTCAAGGATTTGAAGGCACACTCAAACCTATGTAGCTAGGTGGAGTCAATGCTTGGTACCTGCATCTTGCATCATCAAACCAAGATATCACATATACCAACATATATACAACATAATGGTAGATAAGGAGGGAGGGTGTGACATCATGTGGATCTCCTGTAGGAGTGACTACGACTACCTCTCCTCATCCCACAACCACATTAGACAGTTTCAACACCAAAGCACAAATGAATTAGTAAGGTTAGCTCTAGAATAATCATTACTCCATATTGTGAAATAAGAATGAATCATCTTCATAATATAATCATGTAAATATATATATATATATATATATATATATATATATATATATATATATATATATATATATATATATAAGAAGAATATCCTATTGATAATGTAAATCAATTACTAACTAAATCATAAACTAATTTTATTAATCAAACATACATGCTCAAAAGGTTTCATCATCAAATATGAATACCCAAACATAGACTCTATCATACTAAATCTAATAATCTTTTCAGGGTACTAGGGTGAGTGTTGCATCCTTTCTGCCTAGAATAAGGCTTGACCCTACGAGCCTATAAATAAATATGGATATGCAGCTCTAAGTCTACCAGTATCCTCTCATGGAGTTGAGGTATCATCACCTAAGTCTAGTATGGAGGAAACATACAGTCCACAATGCTAAAATATCACAATCATGTCTAGTCTCAAGTATAACAAGTAGCATCATCAGAGTCGGTAGCACAATTAACCCTTAAGTGATTATAATTAATTAACCTAAGATAATCATAAACACTGATAATGAGCATCTCACAAAGAAACATATAGATCTATCAGGTGATCCCTTCACATCAAGGTCTTAAAATATCACCAAGTCATAAGAAGATATAAAGGGACATACCTAGACAATATTTATCATTTCCCAAATTAGAATGTGAAGTTATAGTGGTTGGAAGAGAGTTGGGTTAAGAAAAATCCTCAAGAAGGATCATTCTCTTATAAAAATAACCATACAATCACATATAACACTTCCTAACTTCCAGTGAGAATATCTAGGACAACTTAGGGTTGGAGGGGCATTACACCCTACTTTATGAGCATATAGGACAAGTTTCAGAATGCCAATAGGAGCTACACCATTCTCACTAGTTTATGGAGCTGAAGTAGTTTTACCTTTGGAGGTAGAAATCCCATCCTTAAAAGTTTCATTGCATGGATTGTTGAGTGAAGAAGACTATAGGGTTTCTAGGTTGCAAGAATTGGAGTTTCTAGATGAAAGACAACAACATGCCTTTGATCATCTAAGAATGTATTAGAATCGAATGTCAAGGAATTATAATAAGTACATCAAACCAAGGACATTCCAAATAGGTGATCTAGTCTTGCGAGAAAACCCTAAAAATCAAGCAAAAAGAGAGAATAAAGGGAAATGAGAAGCAAATTGGTTAGGACCTTTTGTGATTACTTCTTCTTTTGAAATGGGCATATAGAAACTAGCTGATTGTGACAGAGAAGAGTTGCAAGAACCCATCAATAGTATACACTTGAAGATATTTTACACATGAAGCAGATGAAAGGGGATAAAGAGAAAGAGTATCAGAAGGAAGTGTCCTATTTATCAAGTACATAGTCAAAAGTTATCCTAAAAAATTAAAAAACATTGAAAAATAGAAAAAAAAAATAGAAATGTAGAAAAGATAAAAAATAGTGGAAAATTGAGCATGAAGAAATCCAAAAACATTTAGAAAAGATCCTCAAAAAGATGTTGTCTTGGTGAAAACCTAGCAAATATGTGCCTTAATGATATAAAAACAAAACAAATTGAAACAATGAAACATACAAAAAAAGAAAAAGAGAGAAAAAGTGCTTTGGTGAAAACCTAGCAAATAGGCACATTGGTAGCAAAAAAAAAAAAATCTTGAAAGGAGAACAAAAAAGAGAAAACCAATTCAATCAGTGAAAACCTGGTAATCAAAAACCATTGAAAGTCAAGTCAAGTCTCATGCGTAGTCATCATCCTTGTAGATATTGTATTTGCCAACATTTGTATATATTGCATAATAGAACTCTAGAATTGTATTTGAAAATACCTAAAGCTTCCATCATAGGTTTGAAAAGTGTTCCAGTCCAATAGCGCAACAACATCAACTGAGGCAAATCTATTCTAAAGGAAGGAAGGATTCATCAAATCAAACATTAATTGACACAAAATCGATTCATCAAATCACAAGTGGAACACTTAATAATCAAATCCTAACCCAAACTTGAAATCAAACAAATGAAAACTTTTGATCCAAGGTCTCACAAAGACCTTACCTTTATCAGGATTAAAAATATGAAATGGATGGAACTATACTTGAAATATAGATTTTTTTAAAAATGCAAAATTTTTCTAAGTGATTACTTGATTGATGATATCATGCCTTTCTAGAAAATCAATGAAGTCTTGGACCAGATAAGAAATGATGAAAGCATGATATTTTATTGGTTTCTCAATGAGTGTCTCAAGATCAAGGTTTTAAACTATGTATCATTGTTTAAACATGTACATACTCAACATGATACCTTGGATATTTTGATGTTAAATATCATAATACCAAAGTCCACTTGCAACATTGAATCCGACGAATGTGGTATTCATACTCTCATGATTGAATCCAATCAGTGATAGTTATACCAAGATTGGAAATACAACATGGAAAGAGAATCAATATTCGTATCACCATGGTTGAACCAGTGATGATTGTGCCAATTTTAGGTCTCAAAATTGCTCAATCATTTAATTGCATTCATTGCATCAATCAGTATATTTTCATTACATAAGATTGCATTTATTAAGTTGACACCATAAGGTCATCATTGCATTAGGTTACACTATTGTATCATTGCATTGCATTAAGTTAATTTTAAAATTACATTTAAATCATATCATTAGATCATTGCATTATCAGGTGCATTCATTAAGGTTGATTACTTTTAAAATTTGAATTATATTAAAAAATATAAGTGTATTGGATTAGGTCATCCATTTGCATTAAGTTCATCATTCATCATTAATTGCCATATTATTAGGTGATTTCATTAATCATTAATTGCATCCATCTATCATTAATTTCATCTATCTATCCTTAAATGCATACATAAATAATTGAAATCATATAAAGTGCATTAATCATCCATTTTATTACATTGCATTACATCACCCATAAATCATAAAATGCATCCATCCACATCATTACATAAATATCATCACATAAACATCATTACATAGAATTAAATCATTAAAGCATTAAATATCATTATAGATCATTAAGTATTAAATCATGTAATCAATGCATCCATCTAACCTATGTCATAAATAAGACATCCATTTCCATATTTAGCTATAACACGTGTATTCATTGTTGGAGATTTTCCAGCAAGCCAGTGCTGATTGTATGTTTGTCATTGATGACAATATATGGAAATCAACATGAGTGGAAGACTTATGCAGTAAGCTTTGAGTATAGGTAGCATGGACATGTTATCAACATGATATTATGGATGCATACGTTAATTTTTTATATAGATAGTTATGTAGCAGCTTGTGTCAGCAGTGTTCCTGACATATTTATAGACAGTGTTTTGTGTGTGATTGTCTGTACAGTTATCATGGAGCCTTGCGCCCTTGGATATGTGATGGAGACATGTTAGTGTTGCTCCATTCATGGACATAGAGTCTGATATGTAGTAGAAGTGAAGTTATGCAGTCACTATTCACGAATTGCAGTTTCATGTGTTTATCTAGAAGAGCTGACAAAGATTATGTTGGCACATGTGTTGCGCCTATCATTTCGGTATGTGTTCTTGGATTAGTGATTAGAGAAGAGTTAAGAAGGTTTGGTTAAGAGCGCATGATGTAATTCAGCTTGAAGAGAAAGTATCAGTTAATTTGGTAGAACTGATAGTATGTAGTAGGGTATGTGCAAGATCATGAGGGGCCAAACTATGCCCTTAAGTGGCAATGAAAAATCAGCAAATTAGGGTTAGTCAACTTGACGTGAAAATTTCAACTAGCTATGAACCTAATATCAAAAAGTTGTAAGAATAGAATCTATAGAAAATTGAATGTAGTTTTTAAACTATTAGGCCTTTTTTGAGAAAAAGTTAATATGATTGGTGAAAAGTATAGATTTCAATGCAGTAGTACAAAAATTTTAGGAAAAAAATAAGAAGTAGGTGTATGTCTGACCACCTTAATCATAATCAAATGATAATATTTTATTATAAGATTTTATATAAAAGTAGTAGACTCATGCCCAGATGTGACACATATTTTTTTGTAATTTTATTTCAAAAAAATAATTAATTATGAATTTTTTGCTACAATGTTTTCAGAATAAAAAAATTCCCGTGTCTGACCACCTTAACTCATTCAAAAATTTACAAAATTCAATTTTATTTTTTTTGTTCCTTATAGTAGGTGAAGCATAGAATGTGACACATTTTTCAAATTTCAAAAATGTTATACCATCTGAAAGTTATAGTCATTTTTCAATCAGTATATAAATCAACACTTTAGAGGTAGCTCAATTGGAAAATAACTAATAATTACTTACCAAATTCAAAATTTGACAGCAATTATATCGATAGAAAGCTGATAATCTCCTTAAGATACCCTTTTTGTTTTATCAAATTCGGGTGAAACAAAAGTCATCTGCTACATTGTCAAAGTTTTTAACTGACATTGCCACTTTTTGGCCCCTCATGATCTTGCACATACCCAACATGCATCTACACTTATCAATTTGGACAAGTCCCAATTTGTGTTGCGTGCTTAGTAGAGCCGACATAAATGTTATTGGAGATTGTTATTGTTTCTCTAATATGATTTCAAGGTGTTTGTAACAAGCTGACTTGATTATATCATTTAGAGGAAAGATATTTATAGGCAGTCATTTGTGATTGCTAAGCATGGTTCAAAGTTAAAAAGACTAGAGAAGAGTAGAGAGAGAAAAGTGTTGAGCCATCAATAGAAGGTCTATGTGACCAAGTAAAGAGTATATGCTATTCATTGGAACTGATCAAGACAACAAGTCTACCTCGTAGTTCACCAAGATCCAGATATAGTGTGTATCTATTATTCAGAAGGTTGCAGCCTTCACCCCTTTGAGCAGTGATCTCTCAGACAGTGTGTCCTCACCCCTAAAAAGCTCATTGACAAGAGACTCCTAACAGGGTCTACCCTTTGACCAGGTCACTGTAGTTATTGCATTGTAAAGATCAACTCCTAACAGGGTTGTAAGATCTTCTAACAAGGATCATTATGCACTAGTGCAGTTTATTAGTGGGTGTCAATTCC
Organism: Chamaecyparis obtusa; assembly: GCA_027943335.1. Taxonomy (NCBI): domain Eukaryota; kingdom Viridiplantae; phylum Streptophyta; class Pinopsida; order Cupressales; family Cupressaceae; genus Chamaecyparis; species Chamaecyparis obtusa. Next base: position 1,111,592 of record BSBK01000918.1, read on the forward strand.
CATTGGGGTTTTTACCTATTTGGGTATCCCCATAACCAAAATATTGGTGTTGTCTTCAACTGTTCTTTCATTGTGTTTATGCTTAAAGTTTAAGTATACTTAATAAGATAAAGAATTGAAACTTGTAGATAATTGATTCACCCCTTCCTCTCAATTATCTCTTGGGACTATTCCTAACAATTGGTATCAGAGCCAAGTGCCTTAGAGAGAAATTTTAACAATTTGAGGTTGATCAGATGGCATTCTTTAGAAAAGATAGTGGGTAAGTGCACAAAGATGGGGGACCAAAAAGTGGGTATAAGATGCCACTTTCTTTTTTTTTGAAATCAACAAACTCTGAACTTCACGAGAAATTAAAGATAGTTAGACTCAAAATTTTAAGATGCGACAAGAACAAGAGTTGTAATACTTTAAATCTAGTTTCTAAACTACTATTTTTAAAAAAAATTTATGTAGATTAAGGCCCTAAAAAAGGGGGAGCACAAAAAGTGGTCCTATTTTTTGTGAAAAACATAATATACCGTTTGGTGTGCTCCCCATAAAATGTCAACTTTTTTTTTGAATTTTTTTAATCACTCTAGTGAGAAGTTAGCTAACACCATGTAGTTTATCCCAGATTTTTCTACTAATTTTTTTATGAATGTATAATTTTTTATGAATTTCCAAAGTGCACACATCTTCAAAATGTGAAATTTATGTGTGCTCCCCCTAGAAATCATTGAAAGCTAATCAAAAATCAAATTTTGTTTTTTTAAAGTGTGTAGAATGGAGTCTAGTTTCTAAAAACATAACTTGTTACAAAATTTGACCAATGAGGCAAAATCTATGCCCGAAATACTACATGTTGGTTTTTGAGAAAAATCAGACATACATAGAAAAGAAATTAGAGATCAAAAGCTTAACATAATAAGAATTCAAAATAAATTATATGGTTAGATAGATAATAGAGAGATCTACAATATCACGTCATCTGATTTTGATGGTATTGAACCACAAGTAAACCTGACGAGGAGCACACAAGAAAAGATGTGGATTTTTTGTATGTCTACTGGAAAATAAGTCTCAGGCTTATTTGAATCCTCCAAGCCTTTGGGTTGGATCTCCAAAGAAAATACAAGCCTTAGGCTTGGTGCATTCCAATGCATTATAAAGTGCGCTAGCATAAGGTATATAAAGATAGCAGGTCTACCTCACAGCTCACCAAGATCTAGATATAGGGTGTATCTGTTATTCAGAAGGTTGTAGCCTTCACCCCTTTGAGTAGTGAGCTCTTAGATAGTGCATGATCACCCCTAGCAGGGTCAATCATAAGAGAATCCTAATAGGGTTTGACCTTTGACCAAGTCACTATACTTATTGCATTGTAAAGATCAACTCCTAATAGGGTTGTAAGATCTTCTAACAAGGATCATTATACACTAGTGTAGTTTATTAGTGGGTGTCGATTCCCACCAGGGTTTTTACCTATTTGGGTTTCCCCATAACCAAAATATTGGTGTTGTGTTCAAGTGTTCTTTCATTGTGTTTATGCTTAAATTTTAATTATACTTAATTAGATAAAGAATTGAAACTTGTAGATAACTGATTCACCCCCCCTCTCAGTTATCTCTTGGGACTATTCCTAACATTCATATCATAAACTACATCTGAAAAGCATAAAAACATAGCATATATAGAAATAAAGAATATAGAACTACATATCCTATAAAGAACCTGAAAAATAAGTCTAACACATAATGATATCACATAAACTAAATCTATCAAAGGATAATCAAAGTCCATGGTATCATCAATGTCCATCCATCAAAGTCCATAAACATGAAAGTATCAATCACATAAAGAACATCATCTGATAAAATAATTTGAGTACAATGTCTCGATATCACAAAATCATAATATACATCAAAGGAATGGCTCAACATGCAATCGACTGCTAGAACCACTTGCACCATCAGTATCAGGACTTGTGTCAAGACCTCGACTCAAGCATTCCTGAAGCCCATGCTGACTCATGGAAGCCATAAATGTTTGCATCATAGTACTCAGTTGAGTGACCTACTACCTAATCTCTGAAACCTCATCCCTTAAAGACTGAACTTTAGAAGCCTGCACTAGTACCTGTGTTGCAGGAGCCTGTGGAGGAGAAGCCTAAGAAGAAGATGGAATAGAAGAATATGGAAAAGAATAAGAAGGAAGAGAAGAATAAGATGGAAGCTATGTAGAAGGAGGAGGAACTATGGAGGAGGAGGTTCCAGAGGTGGCTGTGCTTGATCCACCAAGATCTATGCATCTTGTGTGTCTATATCTACTACCACATGTGGTGCAACCAACCTAAATATCCATACCCTATTTTGACCCCATCTGGTCAGTCTATCCTACCGCACTTGATGTATAGCCATGAAGGGGCCACCTCAAACTCTGACCCATCCACCTCTCATGTAGACTCCACCTCTAATAGGAGCGGGGGGAATAATCACAAGAATAATGATCCTACTACCCCGTCTCGCTCTACCCACTCATCGTCCCTGACAACCCCGTCTCCCACCACCACTGCCATCACAATCTTACTACTCATCAATCCCTGGCACCAACTCTACTGGATATGTGAACGTAGGAAATGGGTTCTGTAAGAACCACTATGCATAATCATCATTCATGCCAGCATCCATGATATTGTCCCTCATATTCCAGGTTAGGTGAGGAAGCTAGAGTAGCTCATCTCGACCAGTCCGATAATCAATCAATGGACCCCAAATGGACCTCTCAACTTGTACACATGCATAGAGTGCCAATCCCTATGGTATATCCTGAGATGACCAAACTACCGCAAAACCCTATGAAAGAAAAATCTCTCGATAATCAAGGTTGTCTTCCCTATCATCTACCTAGGCATGTACATGTAAGGAAGCTATGAAGCATCCTTAGGCCAAGGTTCATATCCCAAATATGGCCTCCACACTACTTGATCTACATCATCAATGATATAGCACCAATATTCTAGCTTGCCCAGGTGAGCCTGGACAACCATACCCTCATATATGAATGCAAACGGTCAACCAGGATCACAACGTCATACTGAAACAAGATGAGTGATGGGAAGATGCTCCAACATCCATAGATGTAATAGGAGTACACTGGTAGAGAGAGTAGCCCCACACCTATATACTACATCATGCAACTCATGATACAACTACGCTAGAACATAGGATCCCCAATCAAATATGTGAGGATGCTCAATCATGTCCTCTAAAATTTGGCCCCACAAAGCTGTGCCCACACTGCTAAGGAACCAGGAAACTACTAACTAGAACTCCTAGTACTGTTGGAAGTATAGGAAAGGAAGGGAACTGAGCCTATAAGATACTATGATCTCTAATAGTAGGGTCTCCAAATATCTATCTGCACATGTTGTCATCATACACCTGATCATAATAGATAATCTCCCCATGAGTGGGGATCCTTAGCAACCTGTAGATGTCATCTGGGGTGATATTCATCTCCCCCATTGGCAAGTGAAAAGTGTTATGGTCAGAGTGCCATCGCTCTGCCATAGCTGTCAATAGCCCCTGATTCACTCAGAATCAAGGTAGGGAAAGAAAGAATGATAAACCACATCGACCAATAAGCTGATGCTCCTAACCGCCGAGATCATCCACCTTATCGAATGGTAATAGAAAAAAACCTCAGATGCTGAACTTCTGAAGGTGAGCCCGAGGAAGCCAGTTAAAACATAACAGAAATCAAAATCATTAACTATTGAATCATCACAAGTCAGTTGACAATATATCAAACTCAAATCAAACCACTATCAATTTTTCTGATTGTATTCAGAGAGGACAGAAAATTTATCATCATAATCGACCAACCAATTAGGATTGATGATCAAAATTCAATATCAAATGACTAGAATTGACATCAAACAACTTGTTGTAGATAAGAATCAACACCTAAGCCAATCGGCCAATCGACGAAATCAGAAAAATAAGAAAATTGATTGAAAGGTTCAATTTTTCTCTAAAAAAAGGGTGTATGCGCTATTTCATTGCTTGAACACGCTAAAAATCAAATGCATAGCTTAAATGTTTAAATGTATAATAAAATTAATTAAATGCGTAGAAACAAGATGTAAGTGCAACAAGATCTAGTACACGCTACATGAATCACCTATACGCGCTGCTAAAATAATCAAAAGCGTAATTAAATTTGAAATTACAATAGAAAACCCTAAAAGTGAAAACTTGACCTAGGTTAAATGTTTGAAAGTGTAGCAAGAATGATTGAATGCACTACGAAAAACCATGGATTCTCTCAAACAAACTTGTACATGCAGCAAAATTTCTTGGATGCGCAACTAAAATTAAAAAAGGAAAAAAATATCCTTTTTTTTATGAAAAATCTAAAATTTTCAAAATTAAATGCATGAACGGACAAAGCAAGTTTGCAGGGGTACATATCTGAGGTCCATAGCCAGCCAGACACTGATAAAGTTGACGTCACTTGAATCTGTGCTCTCGATAAGGGACAACCATCGCGAATGGGTCAAAGAGGTAAGAGAGAAAAAAGTGAAAAGGAAGGGTGAAAATGAATAGTGAAAATGACCTTTTACCCCTATATATAGCCCTTTTGACCTAAAAAGGGGCACTTTTGACCATAAAATGACCAGGGACCCAAATTTAACACCCAAACAGCCAAATCAGGGGCATTTGTCATCAGAGAATGGCTAAAACAATATCATAAATGAAATTGAAATTAACACTTAATTAAAAATATTCAACACAAATGATAAAATATACATCTTTCACCAAAATAAAAATTTCATTTCATTTTAGAGGAGGCATACACTCGGATTATCAGGATCACCATCAACTTAATAAATCAAAGGCATAATATTTTTTCATATATTTTTTTCTCTTTTAATCAAATGGGGCATCAAAACATCAAATTAGGTTGAATTATACATCATACTAGTGATCCATCATTGAAGTGAGCATCGGGAAACTTCAACCAATAAAAATTCATCAGTGGTATCTGCATCTTTTATCAACATCAAATCCAACATCAGTTAATCAGTGGCTTTGCATCAGGACATCAAGACATTCTTTGAACCAATGCACTTTGCACATGTATTCAAAGAGGGACCTTTGTCATCACCTAAAAAATGGTCAAGATCAATTCAAGTGAGTAACTAAGGAAAAATCAAAGCATAAATTACAATCAAACCAAAATCCAATAATAATTGAAAATCAAAAGCCAATAAATTAATTTAAATCAAATAAATCAAGATAAATTAGTTAATTATGCAATTAATCTAATTAATTGTATAGATCAATTTATATCAAATTAACTGATTCAAGGGGTGCACATGACTAAACAAATTAATTAAATTCAATTATTAAATTCCTATTTTCCCTTACCCACCACATGGGAGGAAAATGCCTCAACCAATGAAAATTAAATATTGGATTCACATGGATCAAGCTCAAATCGAATCTCAATCAAACATAAGGTGAGAGCATCTTGACCACTCATTTTGTCTCTTTGTCCCAAGCTTTGAGGACAAACCATTTAAATTGTCCCTAAGGGTGGAACAATAGAGTGAACCTTAATCCAACCCTGATCAACTAAACTCAACTCCCTATGCTTGCTAAAATCTAGAAATAGAGGACCAAAATCTGGAGAAAATGATCCACACATTGGAGAATTGCATCAAACCTCTTGAGTTTTTGAGCTAGAAAGACATTTTTATCTAAATTTGAGCATAGTTTCTTTGAAATAGGCTTAAATTGGTAATCATTTAACTTCATTCTTATTTTAAAGTTGTCACTAATGGAGGCTTGCTGAGAGCTTAGTATTAGAATACTTAAATAGAGAGCCACAAAGTGCTCATTAGCTTTATTTGCAATTAAATAGCTCACTAATTGTGGTAATTTAGTTTATTTTATCATATATTGCTAAACTAACCCTATGAAGGTACTTTCAATAGTACATAGTATTAGAAATAGCTAATCCTTGTTTCTGAGTGTTGCATATAGTCACCTTTCAAAAAATATCTCATTTGATTAAATTTTGTTGGAGGTTTCTCATTTTTTGTAGATCTGACATCATTTTCTAACTCTCTTTAGAAGTTTTTGAATTTTTTTGAGTTTGGACTATTCACCGCCAAACCCAATTTTTTATTATTTATTTATCTAATTCTAACATTCTGTTTAGTTAGTTCTGCATGGTTTACCACCAGATCTAAGTCTATTAATCTCCATTTTAATTTTTTATCTATATCTAACATCACCCTTTGTCGGGAGACAACAAGGGTTTAAGTTTTGTTTATTTGTTCAATTCTAACATTCTTGCAGGATTCATATAATAATAATCTCAAAATTTTGTACAATATCTTTGTGCATGCAGGTTTTTTTTGTTTTTTGTTTTGTAGGCATATCCTATTCTAGTATACACATCTATTATTCTTTCATATATCTCTGGTTTTATAATATTATGCATGAAGGTTTCATAATATTACTTTCATAAATCTCTTGTTTTTCTAAGAAATCTTGATATGCCTCTATGTGTGCTTCTTTTTTTTCCTCTTTTATTTTCTGGTTGAAAGCATGATGTAGTTTATTTATGCACATTCAATATTATCATTGTCTCCATTATCCTTGGTGGACTGTTCGTTATCCCATCTTTTAGTTCAAATTTTTCACTGAAGAAGTATAGCCCATTTTTGTGTTGGATGCTACAAGAAAATGAAAATGAAGCTCAACAAACTGAGATATGGGTTTTGTGCAGAATGAACACATTTAAAAATCACTTGAGAAGTTTCCCCAAATTTTCCTCTATTTAGGATTTTTTGACCAATCTTTGTCACTTTGTATCACTACTTCCATTCATGGGTTTGAGCCAGTCACTACTGGGCTATAAACATTTTCTCTGCTCAAGTCTATTTTATTCTTTATCTTTCACTACCATTTTAGCTATTCTACGTTTAGTTTGAATTTTATTTTGACTATTTATAAATTTGTTAATGATTTCTTAGCTAAGTTTAGAGATAAGTTTAAATTTGAATGATTATTTAGCTAAGTTTAGTTGTCTTTGTATTCCATTTTGAATTCAGTTTAGATAGTTTGATTGATTTCCATTATATTTGTTTAATAACATTATAAATTTTATTCTCATCCATTTATTATATTATTTCTATTTATTATTAATTTCCATGAAAAAAATTGTAATAAGTTTGACTTATTAGCATCTCCACATTTTTTTATCATCTTATAATCTTGCGTTGCAGTATCATCATTTCCCCACAGTTCTTGCATCCTTGTGTCCATTCTTCATTTTGTTTAGCTGGGTGACATACTCTGCCTATCAATTCATGATCCTTAGAGTATATTCTCTACAACATCTTTGTTTGGCATAATTTCTTTTGATTATATTCTTTTGGCGTTATTTTTTTAATATCCATCATTTTGTTTTTGCATATTTCTTATTTGTTTGATTGTAGGTTATATACTCTAATGTTTTTGTAGGTTCCTTATTAAAATTATTTTTCCCATTTTATCAATTTTAAATAATTATCACTTCATTTAATATTATTTAAACGTATTAATCGTTCTATATTTATTTAATTTTTTTGACAATCACATTTGAAATCTTTATTTTTGCATTAACATTAATTTAAATCCAGAAACATAATTTTGTTTAATCATTAATTTAGTGTTTCAAACTTTATTTGATCAATTTCTACTCTTAACTAGTTAATCTTTTTATTTAAGCCTTTTTAAAAATATCTCTATTAAAGTGTTTTAATCAAATTTGTTTACTTTTCCTAAAGGGGTTTTAACATTTTTTCTCTAACCCATGTTTACTCTAATTCTTGATATTAAATTAAAAAACCATATTTATTTATTAATCAATTTTGTAGTATTTTTGTATGTATGTTTACAAGTCTCTTATATATGTTATTATTTTAAAATTATCATTAACATCATTTTAAGTCCTTTTTTTTTAAAACATAGCAATATTTATTCCATTTCAATAATAAATTCACTTAGACAAAGTTATGGTTATCTATTTCATCTTAATGTTTCTGACCCTCTCAATTTGGGCTCTTTGTTTAATTCATTTTATTGTAATTTTTTAATTTGTTCAGGTATTCATACAACATTTCCTTCTAGTGGATTATTATTGATTGCATTATTTAGCATTAATTGCTATCAAATTTTTTATGATCTATTGTTATGGGTTCAATTTATTCCATTTGTAAGTTGCACTGGGATGCACTTACTTTTGTTGATGTTTATCAACTTTTTTCATTTGTAAGTTGCACTATGATGCACTTACTTCAGTTGATGTTTATCAACTTATTCCATTGATAAGTTACACTTGGATGCACTTACTTCAGTTGATTTTTATCAACTTGTTCCATTTGTAAGTTACACTAGGATGCACTTACTTCAGTTATGTTTATCAACTTGTTTCATTTGTGAGTTGCACTGGGATATAATTATTTCAGTTGATGTTTAGAAAATTTTTCCAATTATGAGTTGCATTAGGATGAACTTACTTCATTTGATGTTTATCAGCTTGTTCTATTGATTTATCTCCATCTGTCTCATATTTCTATGCAATTCTACTATTATGATGATGAGTTTGCATACTTCATTGCTTTGATTGTGAGTCATGCAGGTTGTGGATTGGCCACCCATTGACTTCTAGTGAGATGAATCATTAATGGACTGTCTATATCCATGTGACTAATGCAATGTTGATGCAAGTCTCACTAGTTGGCCTTGTCTAGGGTCATTTATGCATTAGTATGTTTCTTTTATGAGAGCATTGATAATGTTTATTATAACCACTTTGAGTATATGGTTTAAATTGATATCATGTTAAGATACATTGCACTTTTTTATGATTTCTCATGATTAATCTCATTCTAAAGTTTTAAAAGATTCTCTAAAGTTGAATTATTTTATGATACATATTATGAGTTTATTTTCATTGAATTAGGTGATATATCATGGACATTTCCCAAGTCATAATTCAATCTCTTACCTCTATCCTATCAGAAGTACCAATTGTACCCATGGTTGAATAAGACTACATGAAGACTTGGATCAAAGACAATCAAATATATTCCTTGTATTGAAGATCAAGTTGTAGATTTTGTAAAGAGGCATTTCTATCTCATTGTAAAATTCTAGGTTTAATTCCCTTAATGTAAACACCGCAAATAAATATTAAAGGGGGGTGTTAGAATTTTTAATCTTTCCTTGGTGTATTATTTAAATTTGGATAAGCCAAGGTATCCTAATTGTAATTTTTCCCCTAGTCCAAGTGGGAGGACAACTCATATTTTGTAATTCCTTTAATAAAGAAATTAGTTTATTCCTCCTTAAGAGGACCTTGACACTCTGCACAAACCTATTATGGATGATAGCATTCATAGATTGGTGAGTTACTTAGTAAATACTCTCCTCATCTCTATTTATGATATGCTCATCTCTCATTTCTCACATTATTTTATTGTAAATGAGCATCTCTCTCTCTCTCTCTCTCTCTCTCACACACACACACACACACACACACACACACACACACAAACACACACACACACACACACACACACACACACACACACACACACACACACACACACATTTTAGGCTATGGTCTCTGTGTGTGAATGATAAACACCTTCATGAAATTAGGATTATTAACTAATAATTCAAAGAAAATGCAATACAAATTTAAACTAAGAAATGAATTTAACATCGATGACATCTCATGGTTCTCTAATTAGATGTGGTAAGTAGAGCTCTCAACTTTGTATTCCCTACTAGTGACACTTCTAAAATGAGAAATCTATGATACTAATATGCCTAATCTAGCTCAAAATTCTCCATTATGCTATGATAACATGCAAATGCAAATGATAAATGCTCTCAAATACCCTTAATTGCTCATGAAATTTACTATAATAAGGATGCTTTACTCTTCAAATCTCTAATTCCTTATTATGCTCACAAAATGTCTTTTATTTATAGTAAATTCCCAAAGGTAGGGGGTAGAGTGAAGTAATCATGATTTAGCCTTGGTTGAGTCAAAAAATTTGCAATGTTTTTAAATGGGGGAGACAATTTAAATTTTTTTCTCAAAGCTTTGGACAAAAGGACAAAATTGAGTGGATGAGATTCAAAGTTGAAATGTGTGATCAAGATTCAATTCCTTTGAGTGATCCATGTGCTTTGTGTTCTCAATTTTCATTGGTTCCTCAAATCTTTGTTGAAAGATATTATGATTTATTAAATTCCATCAATTAATTAATTTAGCCATGTAGGGAATAGGTTCATTTTGATTTTTGATTTAAAACTATACAATTAATTGATTAAAATCAATTATATAGTGTATTTCATCCCTTTAAGCGTGCATTTAATTATTTGATGTCATTATTTAATTTTTCCTTTGATTTAATAAATGTCCCTTTCATTTGATTTGATCCCCTTTTTTATGAGTATTAGTGCATTTGTTTGAGAATTTGTCATTTTGATGATTTTGAGCCAGTTTTATGATTTTAAGCACTTTGTCCATTTTTTGGTGTCTACAAATGCCCCTCTTTGAATTGATGTGTGAAGAACATTGATTCAAAGAAATTTTTTATTTTTGATTATTTTTTTTAGGTCTTCATTTGTTGATTTACTGATATACCACTAATATGATTGTTAGGTCCTGATTTGATTTGATACTTGACACTACCTGATGATATGATTTGATATGATATGCCCCACTGATAATAATTCAAACATTTTGATGCCCCAGATTCACTATTATTTGATGCTCTTTTTTATACTCTTATGATGCCCCCTCAGAAATGAAACATATTGATTGTTTGATTTGATAAATTTGATGATTGATTGATATTGATTCAATATGTTTTCATTTCTGAAAAACATTGATGATATGCAGATTTCAAAAAATGCCCCAGTTTGATCTATATGTTTATATAGGTCACTAGGTGAAAAATTACCTCCAAATTAGGTCAAATTTAGCTTAAATAGGTTGAAAAACCTAGATTTACTATTCATTTTTACTTTTCATTGTTGAGATTTTGCTCTGATCCTGTGTTGATTATTTAGGATGGTTGTGCCTATTTGGGAGCATCAGTTTGAGAGGTGTCATCTTTATCAGAGACCCTTGGATTATAGACCTCCTGTGAGTGATTTCAAACCTTCCTTTGTTCATTTAGTGCTCTTTAATAGAATTTATTGCATTTATTTCATGTTGTTGTAGATTAAAGTTTACAAAATGCTGTGTAGTAGATGTTAAATTCCATGTAGGCCATTGAAATGATGCATCCACGCTTTTTACTGATGCCTCCATGTAGTTAAATGCCGCTTAGGATAGGGTTATATTGCCAATTTAGAAATGTTTTTCCATGTAAGAAACCCTAGGTTTTTGATGATGCCTAGGCCTTATAAAGTGCCACCTAGAGCTGTAAAATGATGTGTGAAATGTTAAGTGATGCACGGGATGGATAAAGTACCACGTATGACCTTTTCTTCACTACGTAAGGTAAAATGTCACATCCTAATAGGAAAATGACGCCTAAGGATTGTTAAAATTTTTGAAACTCAAACTTTATTTTCAGATTAAAATTTTGATGTCTCTGACTGGTTGATTGTTTTTCCAAGATAGCTAGGTTTGTTGTAGTTAAGAGAAACAAGTGATTAGGATAGCAGGATAATGGTACCAATGAATTTTTTCTTTATCAATTTGATAGGATAGTAAAAGTGATATGGGATACTGATAGGTAAGATTGATTGATCAGTGTGAAAATTGATAATTCATTCTGAAGATAGAGACATGATTAAATGATACTAAGTTTGATTGCTTGATACTTTGATTCTGATAGGACTAATTGACTTAAAATGATTCACTGATATAGAAAACTAATATGATTCCCTTGATTTTTCCAAACAGGAACATTTCCATAAACTTTATATATGGACCGTTGCATCTTGGGTTATTGATCTAGGTCAGGCTTTGACCCCCATAGAGTACCGTGTTATCGAGATGTGTGGTTTGAGTTTCCTTCTTGATATCCTATGATTCTAGCTGAACCATGGTCTCCTTATAGCTATGGTAGAGAGATGGTATTCTAACCATAATACTTTCCATTTACCTTTCGAGGAGATGACCATCATGCCAGAGGACATGTATCGATTGTTGCACATTCCTACTCAAGGAGAGATGGTATACAATGATTCAGTTTACAATAGTACAGTATGCAGATGGGTGTTCAAAGATGACACCATTGATGATGATACTATCATGTGGGCACAGTTCACCTCATTTCCCACTTTTTTAGCAGTCCTAGGTGCTTTGATTGGCTGATTACTGCTTCCCCATCGGTGAGGTTGTGGTTTCTCTGTTGGATGGGGCTGGATTCTAGAGGATTTACTTGCATAGTCTCGACGATTTGATTGGGGTTCATGCATTTTGGCCTAGCTTTACCATGATTTACATGAGGTGGTATATCAATCCAGTGCAACTTTGTCAGTAGGTGTTGTTATCTTGCAACTATGGGTATGGGAGCATCTTCCAATCACTAGGCCAGTATTAGACCAGATTTGGCATTGAGGTTTTCCTTATGCATTTCTATATGGTGGCATGGTTGTCCAACATCATTTGGGCAAGTTAGAGTATTGGTGTTGGAGGATCGATGATATGGATCAGGTCATCTGGAGACCTTATCTATTTTGTCAAAGTTGGAGGGAGGATGATGATGAGCTCCTGTATATTTTTCTCCTCGATGGATGATTGGTAGATCTATGACTGTGATTGAGCAATTTTTCTTTGGTTGGGTTTTCGGACAGTACGACAGGGTGCAGGATATGCCACAGGGTATGGCATTGTATGCTAGAGTTTAGGAAGAGCATTCTATGTGGGGTGCTCAAATTGATTTCTAGTTTGCCTATGATCAGATTGCTTAGATGATGTACTGCATATGGGATATGTTAGTGAGTGTAGCAGATGCTGGTATGTCTCTTGAGTTTAGAGATTGGTGGTCTAGATAGCGATGAGCGATTAGAGGATGATGGCGGAGATGGTGATGGGGATGATGGTGATGATGGTGGTAGGCCTAGGTGTTAATGAGCTTGTAGAGGAGAGAGAGTTGTTAGAGCTATGGTAAGAGGATGAGATGAGCCACGTGTGCGAGGTGGACATGTCAGGGATAGGGCTAGAGATGTCAGGTAGGTACAATAGGGACTTGGATTTTTTTTCCTAGAGCTACATTAGTATAGGGATAGTAGAGACATTCGAGAGCCCAGAGATAGGTACAAATTGAGGCTTCTAGATAGTCTTGGAGGAGAGGATCCATTAGTTTAGTTACAGTGGGTTGCATTAGCACAACAGGATCAGATTCTGGCACAACAGGTGCCTCCATAGGTTCCTTAGTCTCAGGATATGGGTCAAATATCTTAGGATGCTCCTAGTATAGACATTCTATCATGGGATGTTCAGTCATTGTAGATAGATTTATCGATTGTTGTTGGTAGATTAGACCAGGTAGCAATTATGATGCAACAGTTTATGACCATTGTGACTCAGAGGCCCAGTATGGCTAGCACTAGTCAGGCGCCTCCTACTCAGGATAGACCAGGTGATAGGGGTCCAAATGGATCATGTGCTGGTGATGGTGATGGATCAGGTGGTGGCACAGGGTCATGATTATTGATGTTGGATCTCCTCATGTTGATGACTTGTATCATGTTATTGTTGTTATTGATCAGAACTTGATGTATCACTTTGTTGATGACATATTATATCTTACTATACTGATTTGGTGGATCATTTGATATTATGAACATTTATACGATGATATACTTTCTTGATTCTCTTGATGTGTTATGTGAGATCATCTTTATATGCAGCTATATGATATTTATGATGCATTTACTTTTTGATTATGCTATGGATGCAATGTATCTCATATATGTTATAGATAGATGGATGTCATTCATTATGAATTTTTGATATGTTTTCTTCTTTTCAATGTATGGATGCAAATGTGTTATTATGGAAATATGGATATGAATGCCCCTATGTTTTTTTAATTTTTTGATGTATGCAACTTTCATGCAATCCTTAACTAGATGTATGCAAATGATGTATGATGAATGAATTTTTTTCTCTTTTTCTTTTTTGATATAAAGATAATGAATAATGATTAATGCTATGGATGAATGTGAAAGATGATCTCACATTATTGATTTGAATCAAGGATGAAACATTTAATTGAACCCCCTTTTTTAATGTTTTTACTCAAGCTGATTAACTAAACCCCTTTTACCTTGGAAAAATAATGATAAACATGCACTTAATCTAACATGAAAATGCAATGCAATGTAACTAAGTGTCACTAGCTTTTAGCAAAGAAATGCTATAGAGAAATATTTTCATCATTGAGCATTGTAGGACTGAAAAACAAGTAAACCATCATTGACCACATCATGATGATATGAATACTACTTTTATATCACTTTTGGTAACCTCATAGGAAACTAGTACAACCCTCACTAGTTGGATGACCAACTATGATAGTATGAACACCGGTTTCAATGGATTCAATGTTGCAAGTGGATTTTGGTATTAAGATATGGAAGATCTAAATAGCCAAGGTATCCTTTTGCGTAAACAAGCAAAGGTCAATCCTCCAACTTATATGATAGTCCTTGATGGTTCTTTGATGACCATGTCATTAGACAAATTCACATAAGTTGATGGATCTCCCTCAAAATAGTCACTCAAAGGCAAGAAAATATCACATCGCCATCATGGCCTATCTAGTCGAAACATCATTGATTAGCTAAAGAAACATGATAAAAGTTATTTCAATAAAGATTATCAAAAGAAAACTTCAAGTGTTTTGTAATGTATCCAGATTTTCAAATAGAATTTCCAAACATTCTAATCTTTTAAGTGTTGTCAATTTTTAATCCCTAATAATAAAGTCAATGAAGGCTCAAGGTTCAAGTTGTGGGAAAAAAAATACTTGGGTATGAACAATGATATCCATCAAAGGTTCAACAAAAATCTCTCTCTTTCGAAGCTCTGATAAGTACCTCTCTGATGTTGTGACCGAATGTAGCACTAATTAAATCCGTTTGTACCAAAAATCTAATCCTTTCCTACTCCCAAGTGATAAATGTGATCGTGTGACAAACTAAGGGCCATAGGAAATGCAACAATGTAACTGAAAGGTTTTATTATGACCATGCACAAATGACAGATGCAATGAAGATTTACAAGTGAGATGATGGAAATGCAATATGTACACATGCTACTAGGGAATGACTTAAGCGAACAAAAGGCACTTGATTGCCAAGTTTTCACCTTTTGGGTCTTTTTCTCTTTTTCATTTTTTTTTCTACCAAGGCACCTATTGCTAGGTTTTCACCAAGGCACTTTTTCCTTTTACAATTTTTTTTCTTTTTTTCTTTTTTTTCAATTTTTTTCTTTTTTTTCTTTTTTTCAATTTTTTTCTTTTTTCAAAATTTTTGATCTTTTTTAATTTTCTCATGTACAAAATTGATGCTTGAGTCATCGGATATACACTTGTCTGATACTCTTTCTTTCTGATACTCTTTTATCAGATTAGGTATAAAACCTCTTTACATGACTACTATTAATGGGCTCTTGCAATTCCTCCCCATCACAATTGGCTAGTTTATAGGTTCCTGTGCCAAATGAAGAAATAATGACAAATGGGCCAAGCCAATTTGCTTCCCATTTCCTTTCTTTTCTCTTTCTATCTGATTCTTAGGATTCTCCCTTTGCACTAGATCACCTACTTGAAAGACTCTCAGTTTGATATGCTTATCATAGTTTCTTGAGATCCTATTTTGATAGACTTTCAAGTGTTCATAAGGTTGTGTTTGGTGTTCTTCCAACAATTCCAATTGTTGAAGTCAGGCAACTCTATAATCCTCATCTGTTATTAGGCCTTGCAAAGATACTCTCAAGAATGGGATTTCAACCTCTAAAGGTAGAACAACTTTGGCTCCATAAACTAAAGAATATGGTGTAGCTCCTGTAGGTGTTTGAATGCTAGTTCTATAGGCCCATAAATCTGGGTTGATTTACACATACCAATCTCTTCCTGACTTATTCATCGATCTTTTCAAAATATTAAGGATGTTCTTATTTGTAGCTTTGGCTTGTCCATTTCCTTGAGGATAATAAATGGAAGAAGATTGATGGGTAATGTGGAATGTATCACAAAGTTCATCCACATCTTTGTTTTTGAATTACTTTCCATTTTCGGTGATGATGGCATAAGGAATACCATATCTATAAATGATGTGATTCAATATGAGCATGGAAATTTGTTTTCCCATAGCTGTGATCAAAGGAATGACTTCTACCCACTTAGTGAAATACTCTGTAGTGGTGATGATGTACTTGTGCCCACTGGATGATGGTGGATACATTACTCCAATCAAGTCAAACCCCCATTGATAAAGTGGGCAAGGTGTAACAAAAGGATACAATTCTTGTGCCGAAACATGTATCATGTCTCCATGGTATTGATATTTGCTACATATCTTGATAAAGTGATAAAAATCCTTCTCTAAGGTTTTCCAAAAATAACCCATACAAAGGATCTTCTTAGCTAGGTTTAATCCTCTTGAATTTGATCTGCAGATGCCCTCATGAACCTCACGTAAAGCTAACCTAGACTCTTCTTCCTCTAGACATCTAAGTAAAGTCCCATCGAGACCTTTGCGATATAATGTGTTAGAAAGGATAATGTAATAGGCTGATTGTCGGATAAAGTTTCATTTTTGGGCTCATGATTGGTCTAGGGGTAACACTTGGTCTTTGAGATATGTATAGATAGGGCTGTACCAAGGTGACTCATGTCCATTGACTAATGTAATGATTTTGGTTTCAGGAACATCAAATGCTGGTTTTACCAACTCTTCCACCAAGAATTTGTACCTCTAATTCTGATCTAGTTTTTGTAGTAATGAAGCTAAGGTAGCCATGGCATTTGCTGCTTTGTTCTTCTCTCTTGAAATTTGTTCAAAAATGATCAAAGAAAAGTAGTTTTTCCAAGCATCAATCATAGTTTTGTATGGCATGAGTTTTCATCTTTTGTATTGTACTCATCATTAACTTGATTGATTACTAACTGAGAGTCTCCATACACTTGCAACTTGATGATGTTCCATTCTAGAGCCATGTTAATCCAAATGACTAAAGCCTCATATTCTGCTATGTTGTTTGTGCATGGGAACAAGAGCTTATAATATTTTTGAATGGTATACCATTGAGGGGTAATCAATAATATGATGACACCGGATCCTCCTTGGGTATATGATCCATCAAAGTATAGTCTCCATGTTTTTGCCTCTATGTTGACAATTGCTGAATCAGGAAACTCTACCTAAATAGGATGTGTAGAAGCCATTGGATTTTTAGCTAAGTGATCTGCTATCACTTGTTCTTTAATGGCTTTTCTATCTACATATTCAATATCAAACTCACTTAATATCATGACCCATTTTTCTATCCTACCCATTAAGGTAGTTTTGCTAAGCAAGTACTTTAAAGGATCAAGCTTAGCAATCAGCTTCACCTTATGCATCAGCATACAATGTCTCAATTTTTGTGATGCGAAGACAATCACTAAACAAGCTCTTTCCTTGAAAGTGTATTTTAGTTCATATTTGATCAATGTTCTACTCAAGTAGTAGATGGATCTTTCTTTTCCTTTGTCATCTTCTTGCACCAAAAGAACTCCTAGGGACCTTTCGATTATAGATATGTACAACAACAATGGTTTTCCCTTGATTGGTGGCATTAGAATTGGAAGATTTATCAAATACATCTTCAATAAGGTGAAGGCTTTGTCACATTCTTCATCCCACACAAAAATAGTGTCTTTGTGTAGAAACCTTGTGAACGAATGGCACTTTTTGGCTAATTGAGATATAAATCTCCTCATTGATTGAATCTTACTTTGAAGGGACCTAATTTGAATTATGTTCTTTGGAATCTCCATATCCATTATTTCTTAGACCTTTTCCAGATCTAGTTCAATGCCTTTTGTGGAAACTATGTAGCCTAACAATTTTCCAGATTAAACACCAAAGGCACATTTCTTTGGATTAAGTCTCACTTTGAATTTCTCCAAGCGAGTGAATATTTTTTCCAAAATTTGCAAGTGATCTTCTCTTTTATGTGACTTTGCCAATATGTCATCCACATAATCTTCTAGAAATGTGTGCATCATGTCATGGAAGATAGTGGTCATCGCCCTTTGGTATGTGGCTCCAACATTTTTAAGGCCGAAGGGCATCATGTTCCAACAAAAATTTCCCCATCGGCATGTGAATGCTATCTTTTCTTGGTCTTTGGGTGCAATTTTTATTTGATTGTACCCACTAAAACCATCCATTAATGAGAACATGGAATGACCAGTCGTCAAATCTACTATTGCATCAGTGCTAGGAAGTGGGAAGTCTTTGGGACAAGAAAGGTTGAGATCTCTGAAATCCATGCATATATGTATGGATTTATCATGCTTTGTGACCAGTACAATATTAGATATCCATTCTGCATAGGCTATTGCTCTTATAAACCCCACCTTCAACAATTTTTCCAATTTGGCTTTGACTAGGAGAGCTATATGTGGGTGCATCTTTCTCAAATTCTGTTTGATGGGCTTTACCCCTAATTTAACATTCAAATGGTGCATGATGAAGTTAGGATCCAATCCCAACATGTCATCATATGACCAAGCAAAGTTCACTTGTTTGGCTTGGAAGAATTCAATGAAGTCCTTTCTTTTTGGAATTGTAAGTGAAGTGGATAGGTGTATGCATTTGGGCTCTAACTATGTTCCAATGTTAACTTTTTATGTTGGCTCTATGAGAATTGGTGACCTTTCTTCATCATGTGTTGGTAGGATATCTAACCTCTCTTCCTTTGGTGCCACAGTTGTGTTTTCACCATTGGAAATATCTTTTATTTTTACTTTTTTTGGTTCTAGCACTGCCACATGGTGGTTTTCACCACTAGAACTCTTCATTTTTTTACTTTTTTTGAATTTTTCTCTTTTTGAATTAAGTGGTTGGACCCTTGATGTTCTCATCATGTTCAGACTAAATTCATTGCTAAAAGAGGGCTCAACTACATTAAGGTATTGGGTCATCATTTGGTCATTGGGAAAATAGAGTAAGTCATTTATTTCAATTAGTTCCCAATCAATGAGTTCAGGATATACCAAGGGTAAAGAATCAATGGGAAAGGTTCATCGGCTAGGTTCATGGACATGACCTCATTTGAGGGTTCATACATTTTATCACTTAGGTCTATGACGTGGACTTGTTCGAGATGTTCCATGGAAGAAGGATCAAAGTCCTATTCACTTGAGTCCTCTAAGACTTCTATGGGAAATAGCATGGGAAATACAACATGTGGATTAATCCTAACATTTGAATCATCCTCCTCTGATGGTTTCCAAAATTCCTCTATCCATGGTCGATTAATGGGTGCTTGTCCTATATTGAGTTCTTGTATGATGGGATCTTCATTACTTGGAGTTTGTTGCCTTGGTCCATTAGCATAAGCATGTATGGTGACCATCTCTTTATCATGGAATGAGTGTTTGGAAAAAGTATCCCACTCATAGTCCCGAGAATCATCACTATCAACCTCGGATCCCATGGTGTTCACTTGTGGATAGGAATCATGCATGGGGATGGAGATTTCTCCTTTGTGCTGGTAGCCTACCCATGGTATTTCTTATTTTGACCTCCAAGAAGGTTCAATAGGCTCTAAAAAACTTCTATTTATTTTTCCTAAGGGTCCTCTTCCCTTGTACCCCCATTTTTTGCATTATTTCAAATCCTTTCCCATATTGGTCAGTTTGAATGTTAATGTGCTGAATTATCTCCACGGGAGTATTTGAGGTATCATTTTCATCTTGATAGATCCATTGGAGAACTTCATCTTCTTCTTTGTCAAATGCTGCCTTGTCACTTTCTCTTACAAAATAAGAGTTATATTTATGAGGAAGATGTTCTTTGGATGGTTTCCCATGTATTCTTAGAGATGTAGGTAAGTTGAATAGGGAAACATAATATTCCCGTACTCTCTTGGAATTGATTTTACATTTCTTTTCAAATGTGTTCATCATCTCATTAAAGTCTTTGTAATGATCCTCTTTAGCTTTATCTTTCTCTTCGTTGGTGGATTTTGAAAGTTCTATTGCTGGTGTAGATACTTGGTCTAAACTTTCATTTGAAATTGGACCCTCATAACTCACTATATCCTTTACTTTAGTTGATGTCATTGAGTTAGTTCGAGGAGGGTTTGAAGGAGCACTTAATGTTAATTTAGGATCATCCACTTTAATGTCTTCAATAGTAGCCCTTGGAATAATCCCTTCTCTATTATGTGGAATAAATAATTCATGGAGAGGCTTGAGTGCATTACAATATTGGAAATGATTTGAATCCTCTCCAATTTTGATTTCCTCACCCATGTATGGAAATTTGATACATTAATGGTAGGTGGAAGGAACCGCTTTCATCTCATATATCCATAGCCTCCCCATTAAGATATTATAAGTTAGTTTCATATCTAAGACTTGGCATTTTGTATCTTTCTTGACAGGTCTAGCTTGAATGGGTAATACAATCATGCCTTTTGAAGATCTTTCCACTTCATCATAAGCCTTTATAGTAATTCTTTTTGTAGGATCAATGCATAACTTGGATAATCCTAAAGATTTGACAAGGCTCAAAGTACAAATGTTAAGACCAACTCCCCCATCTATGAGAGCCCTTTTGACCCTATGTATTTCAATCAAAACTTTTATATCCAGTGGTGGATTTTGGGGATGTGTGATAGACATTTCATCATGGTCTAAAAATAAAAGGAAATGGGGTGCAATGAGATGTCTTACCATATTCTGAAACTTCTCTTCATCCAAGTTGATAGAAACATTAGTTTTCACTAGAGCTTTCTCCAAGATTTCCTTGTGATTGGGACATAGTTTCAATAACTCCAAGATAGAAATTTGTGTTGAAGTCTTTTGTAGTTGATCCACTAAATTGTAGGGCTTTGTTGTTGTAGTCAATTGTTTAGCAAAAATGCCAGATTGCATGGGACCAATAGGCTTAGGATCAACTCCTTGTAAGGTAATCCTTGAAGCCTGCCCCCTAGTGATAACATTAGATGTTTCCTTTTGAGCCTATTCTTTGATCACAATAGTATTGACAACATGCTCATGAATAGATAAATTATTGATGATTTTGTCATAATAAGGAGCAAAATTGATATTGTTTCTATTTTTGTTATTCCCATTGGACGGTTCACCTTTCTCATGGTTATAAAAAGGTTGTTTAAATGCTATGTGATCTTCATTACTTTGAGGTCCCTCTACAGTGATCATACCATTATCAATCAGGTCTTGCACCATGTTCTTCAGCTGTAAGAAATCATTTGTCTTATGCCCTCTAATTCTATGATATTCACAATGACTATTCTCACTCCACCGGATGGGCTTGTGTTGTGGCTCATAGGGTTGGATTCTAGGTAAATTAATGACCTGATTGGCAATGAGAGTCCTCAATGCTTTCTCAAGAGGTTCACCCAAAGGTGTGAAGGTCCTCTTAGGAGTTGGTGCCAAGAATTTCTTAAACTTGTTACCTCCTTGATTGTTGTTGGTATTGTTGTTGGAAGATACTTTGGGAGCTCGATTTGTATTGTTCACCTGATTAGGTGTCCTTGTAAGAGAAAAATGATTCACCTTTAAATTATTAGCATCCACCACACCATCATTAAACACTCCTTTATTGTAATTTCTCAAGCCAAACCAATTATAGCTGTTTGAGAAATTCCTATTCTGGTTGTTGTTTCTATTGGAGGTATTGTTATTGTGGTTCTTATTATCCTTATAGAGTTTTAACTCTCCACTCTTAATTAATACCTCTTCCATGGTTACTCCGTTCTTGATAAGATCTTGGAAGGTCTTAGGAAGTAGTTCATCTCATTACTCAAGTTCTTGATGGAGATATCCATCTTTTCTTTTTCTGGTATGCTCCGAGGATATCTAGCAAAGATCATCCTCCATCTTTGTAGAAAAATTAGAAATCATTCTCCTTTTTTCTTGGTATTCCATAAGGTGATCATTGTGACTTCATGTTTGATGTTGTATGAATAGTGTGTCACAAATTTGGAAGCCAACGCTTCGAAAGTTCATATGATAGAAGGTAATTTGGAAAACCATTCCATGGCCACACCTCCTAAACTCATAGGAAATAATCTCATTAAATAAGTGGTATTGTGCATGAATTCTAAGCTCAATGCACAAAATTCCTGTAGATGATCTTGAGGATCTGATGTTCCTTCATATTTATCATACTTAGGAAATACTACATTGATAGGGAATGGTAACATGACGAGACTTTTTTCAAATGGAAAGGGACATAATGCTTCTATTGAAAAGGGTTTAGGAGCCCCGCTTTTCTTTATTGTGTCTAATTACATTTGAAATAACTTAAATTGTTTATTCATAATATTGATCGGGCTCTCTTCAACTTCTAGTGGTCTAAGTTGATTAAAATCATAATCACGAGGGAGTTTAAGACTTGTTTGGGCTAGGTATAGAAAGTAATTTTCCTTGTCTCTTTCCATTGCTTTCTCCATGAGTTTTAAAAAGTATGGGCTTTGTATAGCTTCACTAACCTTCTCATCGGTGGCATCTTCAGTGGTTGGTTCACCATTACCCCTAGCATTAGTGTTATCAACTCCTTGAGTGTTTGAGTCTATTCCTCCATTATTGGTATTACCCTAATTGTTTGGGTCAATACCTCCATTGTTGTTATTACCCAAGCTACTAGAGTACATCATGTTGGTTTCCGCTTCTTGAACGGGTTCTTGTGGTACTCTTGGGGTGGAAAAAGTATCACTTGGGAAAGGAAGTTATTGCCTTAGGTAAGTCCTGTCTACTTGTAAAGTTTTCTTGATGTAATATGATCAGGTAAAAGCAGGCATGAACATAAACCACTTGAAAATAGGCTTTTATATTGCTTGTTTATGGCCGAATCCTTGCAAAATTTTCAAAATTGCTCAAAATCAAGATTTTGGACCAAGCAAGATATTGGAAAAAATAAAATAGCCAAAAGGGTATCTAAATCCGAAACCAAAATTTTTTGAAACCCTCGAGAAATGCTCATTGTTTGCCCTTTTTTAATTCTGGATGTCACTTCCTGAGTGTAGACATGACTTAAAAGTTTATATGCATTGAATAGAATTGGTATAAGCGACACTCTACAGATGTACAGGTAGCACTTTCCTGTTGATAGGCATTTTTCTAGTTTTTACAGGTGTTACTTAATATGTCTTAGGCGTGACTTTACTATTGACATGAATTTTTTGAACAGTCATAGGTGTGACTTTACTATTGACACGTGGTGTTTCTCTGTGCACAAGCGACACTTTGCAACCTAGGTTGTAGATTTTAGATTTAAAAAATTGTAAGGTCAGGTCTTTGGAATTTTCTTTCTTGAAAATGAAGTACAAATGCAACACACACATCAAATTTGCACCATATCCCTAAAACCACACTAAAAGTGTATATTCTCAGTTTTTTTTCACAAGTATTGAACAAGAAAGTCTTCCATGCAATCTACCTATAGTCAAATTTGGCTTTTAACATGTTTGGCTCTATAAGGTAGCTTACTACTTATTAGGATTTAATGAATAATTCCGTTCTAAATCATGTCAAGCTCTTTTTCCCACTTGTGGGATTCCCACTGTACACACTAGAATGTGCACTTATCTAAGTCTTTGCTTCCAAGGGAATCCATGAATGGGAGACCTTGAAAAATGACCTAGATCTCCCTAGGCATGGAGTGCAAGGAAATTAAGTGTGCTCTCAGCTAGAGCTATTTAAGCCTACGACCTTGCTAGTAAACCATGCAATGGGAGATTCAATGGAGACAAGGGCAAGAATGCCAATATACTCAAGAATCAAAATGTGAATGAAATGCAATGCTAGAAATGAAGATGCAAGCTATATTAAGATGAATATGCAAGTTAAGCTATGGAAAGGAAAGATGCAAGTATTACAAAACCCTCCTAATTAGACTATGTGAATCAATCTAAAGCATAAAAGAAACTAAGCGATGCATGCCATGATAATGAAACTAAAATGTAAGAATGAAACTAAGATAGCATGTGAATGTAAAAGCTAAGAATGCTTCAAATCTCCAAAGCTCCAAAGTCACCTAGAAAACTTGCAGCATAACATTAGTATTCAAAAGACGGATCTAAGAATGAGAAGAGAGCTCTCCTTTTATAAGAAATGAGAAAGAATGGACCATGGAGATTAAGAGGCAAAAGATTTAATCAACGGTGGATCTTGAAAGAGGAGCAATCCATGTGCACAAGTATCCTCCAATGAGAAAATAAGACTTGACTTTTGTGTCCATATGAGACAAAAAGTGCTTTTTCCCTTTTTGTAAAATAGGAATAATGCTTTATTTGTGCAACTTAGGATAAGAGGAAAAGTGAGGGGCTTTTTATTTAATTAAAAGAGGAGGAAATTCCTTTTAATTAAATAAAGACTTAGGATAAAATGGTTAGCCCATAGAAAATAATTGAATAAATGATAGAACTAGGATTTGATCAAGAATAAGCAATTGATAATTTTAGCAAAAGGGGCTAATAGTCTAGGTGACCGTTTTTAGGTGATTACATTTACCCCTCTTTGACTAATGTGTGATCGATCTGGGAACACATTAAGTCAAAGAATAGATCATCCAAGAAGGCAAAAGATAGAGATTTGACTCCAAAGAATGAAGTGCAGAGAGATAGAAAATCCTACATGGTTAGCCTGGTAGCGACAGTACTGAACACTTAGGAAAGAGATGGATAGTATCAGAACTCGAGATGAGAACTAACATGTCAAGCGTAAAGATAGATCAATCAGGAAAATGGAATGGTCAAGCATATGCTGTGGAGAATAGCTGATAGGATATGATGTGTTTGCCCCTCAGGATCGAAATCAAAATTAGGTAGAGGGAAGGTAGAAGCAAGAGCAACATGATCAAATCACTAGAAATCATAATCGAAGATGAAAGATGATAGGATAACCATCAAGAAGATATGCCCCAATGAAGACCTCAGAGAGATGAAATGAAATGTGAATAAAAGACTAGAAGGGTGAGAGAGATGGGAATGAAGAAGGAAAGAATTCCCCAATGAAGATCGAAGGATCAGGCCTCAAAAGGTCAGCCAATTGCGCAGAAGAAGGGAAAATTTTGAAATGCAAAGTTGACTATTAAGATGAACTCAAATTTTGATTTCAATCCCAAAAATGGATCCAGGACGTCAAAATTAGCTATGGTTGCAATTTTTGCACAATTCTGAGGTGTTTTGAAAATTGGTCAAAAAAGTCAAAATGCTATATAAGGGGTAAAAAAGTCATTTTCAAAGTCATGACTTTTGTGATTTTGAGAATCTTAAGAGCTCAGAGAGAGAAGATGGCTCAACAAGTAGTAGTTCCAGTTCACCATCATCAATTCGAGCGCGGTCAATTGCACAACCGGCCTCCTCAGTATGGTGCCCCGGTAAGTTTTCAGAAAAAACTTTGCTTTTTGCTATTTTTAAGTCATTAATGAGCATTTAATACTTTTTAAACATGTTTTTGATTTTTTTGAAAATTTTTGAATTTTCTTGGTGTGAAAGTTCACATGATACTTAAAAAGTATTGCACACTTTGAGAAACTATGTCGTGCGATAGTTCGCGGGACCAAAAAGTATCACCCGATTGTTTAGTCCAATGTCGCACGATACTGGGTGAAACATCGCATGATACTTAGTGAAATATCGCATGGGAAAATTTTATCACACTACTATTAAAGAAAATATTGTACGATATTTGTCTAAAAAAAAGTGTTGCACTAGTGAATAGGAAATATCACATGTTTAAATTTTGACCAATATGACATGGGTCTAGATAATTTTTGTGTTTAAGTTTTGATGTACTGATTTTGATCATCCATCATGATATGTTCTAACATCTAGATTGGTTTATGGCTTGCAGGAGACATTCCCAGTGCTACTGATTAAAGCATCGGGAGTGATTGGCTTATGGTGTGTCTGAGATCTAGACGATCCTGAAAAGGATGATATGGCTAGCATGGGTTCTGGGTTCCTCCTTGATATGCCCCATATTCGGGAAAATCATAGGTTGTTGATTACTCTAGCTGAGAGGTGGCATAGCAAGCATAGCACCTTCCATTTGCCTACTAGAGAGGCAAACATCACCTTAGAGGATGTCTATCAGATCCTGCGAGTGTCGAGTCATGGAGATTCGGTGAGTATAATCATGTTTCTAAATATTTAGAGATGTAAAGTTTCCATATAATAAGAAACTAACATGATTTTCTATTGGCATAGGTATATTATGATAAAGATCCTACTGAGGGATGATAGGCCATCTAGGACCTATTCTAGGATGTTACGATTATCGATAGACACCTCAGCTGGGAGCGGCTGATAGAGGAGTATGGCAGGGACTTGCCAGTGCCTTGCATTGTTTGTTCAATTGTTGCACAGGCCCTTATTACTGATAGGAGTCAGAAGGGGTTTCCACTGGGATGGGGTAGATTGGTAGTGGATCTAGTGGCACATCCATAGTGATTAGCATGGGGCCTAGCCATATTGGCCAATATGTACCATGAGTTACATGAGATAGTGTACAGAGATAGTAGGACGTGGGCACGCAGAGTCGTGATTGCTCAAATATGGGTGTGGGAGCACATTTCTATAGTGAACCCACATGTATAGTCGAGGGAGCGGAGATGCCCCTACATTTTTAGATACATGGGATTTATATCATATGCTCATAGCGGTGACCTGACATATTACTGGAGACTCCTTGATGAGTTGACCACTTTTGAGTGGAAGCCATATAGGGCTTGTGAGTAGTGGAGTGATAGAGAGTGAGAGCTAGGGTACATGTTATGTAGTTAGCCACTGGTAGGCCACCATGCTGAGATTGTGGAGAGATTTGTTATTACTCATGTTTGGAGACAGTTTGGTCGTCAGCAAAGAGTATCCATAGAGACCACCACCTATGCGAGGTCTTGAGACAAGGAGGGGCATGGATGGCTACCGATGCTGGACTACTAGTAGGCAGTATAGGAGTTAGCTAGGATACAAAGAGATCCATTGGACTACCTCACAAGGACAATGGATGCAGGCACATATGTAGCCTACAGGGTAGAGCAATGGAGATGTCCTTTCCCCAGGTTTACTGTTCTAGATGCAGACCCACATGCACAGGGTGGAGATGGAGATGATGGGGATGATGGGGGAGATGGGGGAGGGAGGGGTGGAGAGAGAGGAGAGGGCTCTAGGGTAGGTGGCTAGTGGCGGGCATAGAGACATAGGTTAGTGAGCCCTAAGGAGGAGGATGCAGCAAGGGTTATTCATCACAGAGTGGATGCAGAGTAGGAGTAGCCTGTAGGGGGAGGGGATCTAAGAGCTAGGATCCAGGATCTAGAGGTAGAGATGCAATAGTTATGCATCACCATAGTAGTTAGAGAGCAGTAGCTAATGGATCTAAGAGCTAAGCTCAAGCGGTGGGATAGAGCTATACAGGTTGCTATGGCAGAGTCATGGAGAGAGGCAACACGAGCTGCCTACTATCACAGGCTCTATATACAGGCGATGCAAGAGGGTCAGTGGGAACCGCCCTACTCTGTGATAGCTGGGAGATTCGATATGGTACCAAACATGGCACCACCTCCTCCACTACCAACATGACATGATGGTGACAGTGAGTCTTAGGTTTAGGTTAGATAGATGTATAGAGACATAGCCTGGGACTTGATCCAGTTTTTGGTATCCCACATTGTATCATGACATTGTTATATATATGAGATTACTGGATTTATGATATAGCTTGTTTATTTTTCCCACTTGTGATGGATGTTTTAGTATTGATATAGCTTATATTGTCTTATCATATTGCTTAAAATGTATGTTATATGCTCATATATATTCTCTCTCATAGATGTATGTTTGAGTTCTCATGTTTATGATATAGACGTATGTTTTTGAAAATGATCTCTTTGTTGATATAGATATGATGATAAGATTAACCCCTTGTGATGAAAGGAAAAAAGACATGATGTGAAAGACAAGGAGTGAAAGACATGATTGAGAAAAGGAAAGGTGAGCACAATTGACCATCAGGTCCTCAAAAGATAAAAGGAGAGCTCTCTCCAAGTGCAAGATGCAAAACTAACTAACATGAACCTAAAAATGCAAGCTATTATGAAAAGTGGTTTACTTGCAAGGTCACAAAGCTATTAGTCTCTAATATTCATCATCAAGCGTTATAGGTAGCATCATAAGATCATATAATACACACTAGTATAACTATGTGAATCTGAATATGATCTATATCAGATAGGTATGTGGGAATCCCACCTAGGCACCAAAGACATGTAGGTCAAGATGACTAGTGTAGTGAGGTTCCCTAAGTTTGATATGGCAAGATTATGCTCACACCGAGACATAAGAAAGTCAAGATGTCTATAAGCATGCACTTGTGAACACAATCAAGGACAATACCTTGTAAGTCCTATTGTCAATTAGAGCCAGCATAAATGCTAATGACAATTAAGACCAACAAAATATATCCACAAGTAGAGAAAGAAATAAAACATGTCCTCATGCCCCCAGTCTTCTAGCTGTGCATCATCGAAAACCATTAGGGAGAGAACACTCAGCAAAGAAATCATCATAGACAATACACGAAGAAAGAAAGTCCAACAAGTCTCAGCAAGTCAAGTGGTTTAAGTGCGTGTGTGTAAGTCATAGAGTCAATCTTTGAGTATCACCTCTGCCAGTGGAAATATCACATCATTCTAGACTGCAGGTAAACATCTGATAGGTGTTGAAAAACACTTGATGCTAGGGAAGTGTTGAGAAATGTAGTTCAGGTGGTGTTGGAACCAAGTGGCCCAAGAAACCCAAATGCACAAAGAGACCCGAGATAAGCTTAGAACAACATATGCCCCCTAGACTAAGACAAGAGTCAATTCCAGGCTAGGAGAGGCAAAGCGAGAAGTGGAGAAAAGGAGCACCACGCAAGACTGATAGACATAGGTGCAAGGGTCTCTAGCAATGCCTGTTTCCAAGTTTTCACCACTTGATAGATTTTTTTAGGACTTTTTTCATTTTTTTTGTATTTTGCTACCAAGGCGCCTATTTCCAGGTTTTCACCAAGGCACTTTTTCTATGTTTTTGAATTTTTAAATTTTTTTTGATTTTTTTTTGTGAGACATCAAAGCGCCTATTGCTAGGTTTTCACTAGGATGCTCATTTTTTCAGTACTTTTTATGCTTTTTAGGATTTTTTCAGCATCATATATGAATTTTTTTTTTTTGAGATTTTTTTAGGTACAAAGAGCTCAAGAATCCTAGGCATAGAGCTTTTTCAAATGTAGAACATTGATAGGCTCAGTAAGCTCTTCTCCCTTAGGTGTAGATAGTTGATAGGCTCTAGACCCAAATACTACTATGATGATGTAAGGACCTAACCAATTTGGCTCAAACTTGTCTTTCTGCTCCTTATTTTGCTGATTTTTGGGATTTTCTCTGAGAACTAGTTCACCCACTTGGAACTCTCTAGGATGAACTTTCTTATTGTAAGCAGTAGAAATTCTCTTCTGATAGGTGCGCATGTGATCAAAGGTGGCCTTGTGGCATTCTTCCAATGTGGTAAGCTCATGCACTCTCATGGCCCTTTGGTCTTCATCAGTAATCAAACCATGGAGAGAGACTCTTAGTGAAGTTATTTCAACCTCTAATGGTAGGAAAACCTCAGAAACATAGACCAAGGAAAAAGGTGTTGCACCTGTAGGAGTGTGGATAGACATTCTATAAGCCCATAGCACAGGATTGATCTATAGATGCCAATCCTTGCTTGATTTGTGCACTGTTCTGTGGAGAATTTTCAGCAATGTTTTGTTTGAGGCCTCAACTTGGCCATTCCCTTGAGGGTAGTAAACAGAAGACCAATGTTGTTTGATTTTAAACTTTTTGCACAAGTGCTTTAGGTCTTTGTTCTTAAATTGACTGTCGTTATCTATGACTATGGAAGAAGGAATACCTTAGCGACAAATGATGCGATTCAAAATAAATAGGGCAACATGTTTGCCTGTAGCTGTAGACAGTGGGACAACTTCAACCCATTTGGTGAAATATTTAGTAGCTATAATGATGAGCTTTTGCCCACTTGATGAACTAGGACAAATCTTTCCTACCAAGTCAAAGGCCCATTGTTAAAATGGCCAGTAAGTAATAGAGGGAATGAGCTCACGTCTAGGAGCATGAATGAGATTTCCATGTAGTTGACATTTTTTGCAGGACTTAGCATATCGAATAGCATCAGCTTGTATAGTAGGCCAATAGTAGCCAGCCCTAAGCAATTTCTGAGTGAGCACAAGACCATTAAAGTGTGACCCACATATTTTGTCATGAACTTCAGCTAGCACCTTTTTTGAATCCTCTATTTCTAGACACCTAAGGAGAGTCCCATCTAGACCCTTCCTATACAAGTCTTGAGAGACGAGGGTAAAGTGTGAGGCATTACGAATGAGTTGGCACTTCTCATTGCACATTAGATTTTTAGGGATAACTTGATCTTGGAGATAGGAAAAGATGGTGGCATAGCGGGAGGAGTCATGACTGACCACACTGTAAATGACATGGTCATCAGGGGAATTGTAGGCAAGGTAGCACAATTCTTCCACTAGGACCTCAAAGCGTGGTTCGTGCTCTTCTAGTTGTAGAATGGATGCCAAAGTAGCCATGGCATAGGTAGCCTTGTTCTCAGCTCTAGGAATTTTTTGGAATGTGACAGATATAAAATAATTCTTGAGTGAGTCTATCATCCTCTTGTAGGGAATCAACTTGTCATCTTTGGTTTGGTACTCATCATTTACTTGGTTTATGACAAGTTGAGAATCTCCAAAAATATGCAACTCAAAAATCCTCCATTCAAGGGAAAGCTTAACACCATTTAGCAAGGCTTCATATTTAGCTATGTTATTGGTGCATTGAAAGAGAAGCTTGTATGATTTAGGAATGGTATATCCGTGAGGGGTAACAAATAGGATTCTAGCACCGGCACCATTCTATGTGTGAGAACCATCAAATTATTTTTTCCATGTATGCCCTGTGATATTCATGATTGAGGCATCTGGGAAATCTATCTGAAGAGGAGCATTATTAGTCATAGGAAACTCAGCCAATTGATCCGCAATTGATTTCCCTTTAATAGCTTTTCTCTCAATATACTGAATGTCAAATTCTGAAAGAATCAACATCCACTTGGCAAGGCGCCCAATAAGCATAGCTTTACTTAGGAGATATTTTAAAGGATCAATTTTAGTAACCAGCTATGTAGTATGTGCAAGCATATAATGTCTAAATTTTTGAGATGCAAACACCACAGCTAAACAAGCCTTTTCAATACTGGTGTAGTTGAGTTCATAAGCAACCAGAGTGCGACTGATATAATAGATAGCTTATTCTTTTCCCTTATCATCATGTTGTGCAAGGAGAGCCCCTAAAGAATTTTTTGTAGTAGAAATGTACAATATCAATGGTTTCCCTTGGATAGGTGGCATAAGGATAGGAGGTCATGCTAGGTAATTCTTGAGCTTATCCAAATTCTTCTGAAAATCCTCATTCCATATACAAGTAGCTCCCTTATGCAAATTATGATTGAATGGTTGAACTCTATCAGCTAGCTGAGAAATGAACCACCAAATAGATTGGAGATGGCCTTGAAGACTCCTTAATTGTTTGATGTTACGAGGAGGTGGCATCTCCATGATAGGTTGCACCTTTTTTGGGTCTACTTCTATTCCTTTTGCTGATATTATGTATCCTAGCAGTTTCCCAGAAGTGACACCAAAAGCACATTTTTTTGGATTTAATCTGAGTTGAAATCATTCTATGCGGTCTAATATCAAACTCAAATCAGTCAAATGAGTGCTTCATTGTTGTGATTTAGCAAGCGTGTCATCAACATAGTCCTTCATATTTTTTTGCATCATATCATGAAAGATGGTAGTCATGGCTCTTTGATAGGTTGCACCAGCATTTTTAAGCCCAAATGACATGACATTCTAGAAAAAGGTACCCCATGCACATGTGAAGGCTGTCTTCTCTTGATCCTCAGGGGCAATCTTAATTTGGTTATATTCGGAGAAGCCATCCATAAGGGAGTAGATTTCATAGCCTGCAGTCATGTCCACTATCATATCGATGTTCAAAAGTGGAAAATCATCCTTAGGGCATGCTTTATTCAGATCTTAGAAATTAGTGCATACATGAATGGACTTGTCATGTTTGGAAATAGGGACAATGTTGGAAATCCACTCAGTGTAGTCAATCACTCTGATGAAGTTGGCTTTTAGGAGCTTCTCAAGTTCAGCCTTAACCAGTAATGCCACATGGGGATGCATCTTTCTCAGTTTTTATTTGACAGGTTTTACCTCTAGGGCAATAGAGAGATGATGCATAATAAAATCAGTATCTAAACCTGGCATGTCTGAGTATGTCTAGGCAAAATTGATCTTTTTCTCTTGAAAGAATGTAGCAAATTGTTCTTTTTCTTCTGCTGAGAGAGACTAAGCCACATGTATGATTTTAGGAGATTCCTCTCTCTTCAAGTTGATGGGCTATGTAGGTTCTATGAGAAATGAAGACCTTTCTTGAAAATAGCTTGGTAGACTACCAAGTACCTCATTCTCGGGCACCTCAGTGAGGTTTTCACCATTAGATACATCTTTATTTTTACTATTTTGAGGTTCAGACAATGCCACAATGTGGTTTTTGCCATCTGACCATTGGTTTTTTCTTTTAATTTTATGACTAAGGTACTTGATATCTGATTCAGTCAAGTTTGTTGCTGGTTCGCTGGTGGAAGAAGTAACAGCTTCAACGGCATTGAGGTAGCAAGTGATCTCATAGTCATTTTGAAAGGAAGGAAATATAGGTCTTTGATCTTGGGCAGGCCAATCTATGAGATCTGAGGGCATGAGGGAAAGAGAAATGACCGGTTCAAGGTAATTGATGCAAGGGATATCATCTCTGGTGACAAGAGAAGTCGAGCCTATAGGGTAGGCTCCAAAAGTGTCAAGATCTAAATTTGTCATGGAAGGACCAACATGGTCCATTAAAGCAATATGTGGATTGAACTTGTCAGACCCTATGCACGACTCATCAACTACATTGGGTTGGTCACTATAGGTATGAATCACATCAACATCCATATCTACTATAGAAGATCCATCTAAGAGAGTGTCCCATTCATATTCATTTGAATTAGTTGTGGAACTTCTGCTGGGATGTTTGCACCAAAAAGGCTTAGGATGCCTAGAAGTAGAGGTATTCATGTCATTATGTCTGAGATCTCCTCTTTCTATCTTGATCGTGCAATATTTCTATGCTATCTATCAAAGCTCAATGACTCATTAGGCACAAAATTTTTGGATGTGGAGGCTTTAGCTGTATTATCAGTAGGCATGCGTTCTCCTCCCCAAAGAAGTGAGGTAGAAGGAAAAAAGTCTTCCATTTGGGCCATAGTGCATAGTGGTGATTTCTTGTCATCTATATCTGAGTCACTAAGCACAAGAGTATTTCTAGAATATTTAGGGATGTCATTGGCAACACCATATCCTAGACCTGTGGTATCTTTAGAAGACCAGCCATCAGTATGACTTAGAGGTTCAATTAGAGTGTTCCCATTGTTATTTAAAGGTTTGTGACATTGATAGCCCATTTTCTGTAGAAATTCATAGCCTTTACCATAGCATTTAGGAGAAATGGGAGTAGCAACTATCATATTGTCTTCTTCTTCTCTATAAATCCACTCCCTAACATCCTATTCTTCTTTTTCACCCTCTAAGGGTATAGATGATTGAATGAATGTACCAAAAAATATCATGGTAGAAGTAGAAGGCCTTGTCTTATCTGAAGGTCTACCATAGGACTTAGGGGAGGTAGGCATAGTAGTGATAGAGTCCAATGTATATTCCCCCATACCAATACTCATCATCTTTAATTTTTTCTCAGCAATAATGAGGGACACACTATGATCATGAGAGGGTTTGTTGTGAGGAATAAATGTCTCAGCAATAGTTAGAGTATTGACAGCGATAACGTTGTCCCCAAGAATCACAATCTCAGATCCATTATGTGGAAACTTGACACACTAATGATAAGTGGAAGGGACAGCTTGCATTTCATGGATCCAAGGTTGACCCAGAAGAATGTTATATGTGAGTGGGATGTCCAACACTTGGAAAACAATATCTTTCATGACAGGGCCCACTCTGACAGGTAGCACTACAAGACCTTTGGAAGATCTTTCCACTTCATCATATGCTTTTATGGTAATCTTTCACCTAGGATCCATGGCCAATTCAGACAATCTTAACTATTGCACTACATGAAAAGAAATAATATTTAACCCAACACCATTGTCTATCAGGACTCGGAAAACTTGGGTATGGTAGATGAGAACTTCAATAGGTAAAGCCAAATTGTGAGGGTGACTAAGAGATGTGTCATCTTCTATAGAAAATGATAGATAGTGGGGAGACACAATGTGGTTGATCATAGCCTAGAATCGATCTGGATCAATATCATTGGGAACAGTTTTTGTACAGAGAGCTTTATCAAGGATCTCTTTATACAAAGGGGATAGCTCAAGAAACTCAAAAATGGATATCTGGGTGGGTGTCCATTATAATTGGTTCACAAGGTCATAGCTAGACAAAACTGAAGGAACCACTTGTTTGGAAGAAGAATCTTGTTTGGTATCATGCATGGTTTTAAGGACAATTTTGGCTTGCCCTCTAGTAACAACATTTAGTGTCTCACTTCAGGAAGATGAACCACTCAGTGTTTGCAAGACCAACTTTGGCATACCATGATTGGTGTTATTATCATCTTAAGATCCCTCTATTAGACCATTCTCAATAGGCTCTATCATATTAATCACAGGTGAATCAAGAGTATATGTATATTTGATCTTTGCATCACGATTCTTCTTATTTGCTTGAGAGGATTCCACTTTCTCATACTCAAGTAGAGGAGTCTTGAAAGCTTTGTGATTAGAATTTTTAACTAAGCCATCTATGAGCACTGTGCCTCCATCAATAAGATCTTGAATGGCATCTTTAAGCTTAAAACAATTATCTATCTTATGTCCCTTATTCCTGTGATAATGGCAAAAATGATCTTCTCTCCACCAATTAGGTTTAACTGGTGGATCATAGAGATGAGAATTGTCAGGAAGTGTAAGATACTTGTTGGCAAATAGAGTCTTAAGAATCACATCATATGGTTCAGCCAACTTAGTGTAGACTCATCGTTGATATGTCTTTTTTGGCTTGTTTGCATGTTGAGGCTTAGGAGCACTATGAGCATTAGCAGCCTCTTGTTGTTTTGCTACGTATATAGCATTAGAGAGGTGGAAAGCCAATTCTTTGGCTTTTGGGACATCCACAACACCATCATTAACAACATACTTGTTTTTATTCCAAGGTTTTCTTTTGTCCTTTCCATTGCCCCTAGTATCTTTATTAATAACAATATCCCCCTTTCTTATGGCCACATCTTCAATCCGATATGCACTTTCAACCATGTCATTGAAAGAGGAGAACAGTTGTTTCCTTAGATCATAATACAGTTCTGGCACAAGAGTGTTGACAAAAATGTCAATCTTTTCTCTTTCATCTAGTTGTTGAGGATATCGAGAATATAATGACCTCCAACATTGTAAGTGGAAAATGGCTCACCTTGATTTTGATTTAGACCACTGAGATCTATCATAGTGATAGGTTGTTGGATGTTGTATGAGTAATGCTGGGTGAAGTGCCTAACCAACTCATCAAAATTTTTAAGAGGTGGTGTCAACTTCACAAACCATTCTAGAGCTTGTCCTCTTAAACTTCTAGGGAACAATCATAGAAGAAATGTGTCTTTGTGAAGGAAGTCCATGCTAAGAGCGTAAAAGTGATGCACATGGTCATGGGGGTCACCATTTCCATCATACTTGTCATATTTGGGAACCTCAATATCCCTAGGAAATGGGACCATGTATAGACTCCTATCAAAAGGAAGAGCACAAATAGATTCTATGAAAGAAACCTGTGGAGGATCTTTTTCTATTACAAGTTGAGCAAGATGTTGATTTTTTCATTGCAATTCATCCCTAAGGATTTCCAATTTAGTTGGTACTCTTTCTTCAACAATCTGGCTCAACTTATATCCAGGAGGGAGCTTATATCCCCTAGAAGTCATGTATTGAAAGTATTGATCTCCATTTCACTCTAAAAGTTTAAGCATCATATGTTGGGATGCTTCATCTTGTTCAAATCTCATAAGCTCTTCACTAGAAACCTCATCATTAGCTTCTTCCTCATGCTAAGAGGTAGGAGGTCTAGAAGGTGAATAGGGAGGAACAAAAGTTCATCTTGGAGGAGATCTTGGTGGCGTGTTGTTGCCATAGTTACCGAAAGTACCAAAAGGATGGGGTCTATATTCGTAGCCACTAATCTCAGGTTGTTCTTGAGACATCCCCTTCATAGCCATGCATCTAGTAGCATCCATTTTGTCTAAATGCACTTGGTTGTCCTTATGCTCAAAATGTTCTTGCAAATGATAGAACTTTTCTTGTTCGGTCAGAGTGAGTGAGACACTATCTGTGCTTTTGGAGGTCTTGAATGTGGAAAAGAGGAAGCCCCCTTTGTACCACGAGGTGACTTTAGAATCCTTGGATTGGTTAGGATTGGAATTGTCATTGCTAACTGGTGCTCATGAGCATCTTGTGGGTGAAGGTAACTACATATAGTTGAATGGAGGGTGAATCCCTTGCTTGAATTGAGACCAAGTTGAAACTAACATGAAAGAGGAATGTTGGTTGACTAATAAAATGAGACAATTTTTTTTAGATATTGAGATAAACAAAGCCAAAGAAGATCACTTGTCAAGATAGAACAATAAAGATGGCTGGTCAAAAGTGCTCAAGAACTTACAAAAATCAATTGACTCAAGCCAAGATATGAGCAAGAAGCTCAATTAGCAAATAGCTAGAGAGGTAACCGTAATGTGACAAGTGATCAAAAGTAGCATTTGGGAAACTCAAATCCGATAATTTTAACTCATTTTCTCAGTCTAGAATAGACTTAAACATGTAGATAATAGACTAGGGTCAAGTAAGAACAAGAAAAGACACTAAACAAATGAAATTTCAAATTTGGTAGTAGTGAGACAACAAAAAGATTCTGGGTGATAGTTTCTAGGAAAACAGGGTGACAAAATCTGACCGGGTGATATTTTTGACAGAGACCGAGTGATACTTTCTAGGTGGCCTATGCGATAGAATCCAGGCAAGCAGGGTGATAATAAACTAGGAATGAAATATCGCACGATAAACCTTGAAATAGTGTGTGATTGGTTTTTAGTGTCGTATGACTCTTGACTAGTGAGCGTAAAAAGTCTCAATTTTTTAAGGTAATTTTGTCAATTTTGCAATCTGATGGGTAATTTGTTGATTTCAAACATAGTGACAACAATATTTAGGCAAGTTTGCAAATAGTAGGGGATGGAACACGTCATCAAACACTTGTGCAAGAGCAAAAGAAACCTTGCCAAGACAAACAATTGGGATATCAAAATGAAAAATTTTATGAGCACTACCATGATGTTTGTATGTTCAAGAACATTTGCATGGGTACATAACAATGAGAACAGTTCAAGCACTTGCTAGCCTAGAAGGACAAAGACTCAATACTTAGAAACTTGGCCCACACTTAATGTTCCATTGCCTCAAACAAAGTGGTTGCCCACAATAGATGTTGGCTTTGTCGTGGAGGTGTCAATGACACAACCAAAGAAACATAGATGGTGAGTAATCTTGGGGTGATCCAGGTTATTCCACTTGGATCAATCCTTGCTACAAGAAGCTAAGTGGAAAAATAGGGTGGCCTCTACCTATGGTTCTTAGTAAGGGCTTCTATTCGTAGTACCCCCCTTTCTCCCTAAAGGGACTCCTTACCTTGCAGCAAGTAAGGGACCTCGTGGCCACAAGAGTACCTTAAGCATTCTTGCTCAACATTTTCCTTATGGTCACAATCCCACAAGTACTCACATCAAGTGAAGACAAGTACTAGGTCTACCAAGGTTTTGTGTCCTTAATAGCCTTGAGTTTATAGTGGGTCGGAATAGCTAGTAAAAGGCTTGTCCCCACTTGGGTCGTTCCTCTTGATTTTTCAAGAGCAAGCCCACTAAAGGATCCTAATGCTACACAAAGAGTGGATTGACTTTTGAGTGTCAGGATTTCTGGTTCATCTCAAGGGTGAAGAGCATAATCTCCCAGCTCAAGAATCTCCCCCAAACACACCAAACAAAGAGTTCAATTACCCTCTTGTTTTCAAAGTCTAAAAGTGGGTCAAGATTTTTGGTTCACCACAAGGGTGAAGAGCATAATTTCCTACCACCAAAAGACTCCTACAACAAGATCTTAAGTGCCTAAGAAATGAGACAACTAGTATATGCCGCACTTAAAAGAAAAATAATAAACAAGCAATTGGTTATTTTTAGGCATTGGGAAGCCCTGCAAAACAAAATTAGTAGCCCTTTTGCCTTTGAAGCTTTGACATGCGATCTTTATAGAAAATTTTTCAAGAAATGAAGGTACCTACAAGCACAACTTGTTAGCCCCACAAAGAGTTGGCACAATAAAAGAAAATAAAATCTGCAAATAAACCACTGTCTAACCATAGCAAATCAGAAAACTAAAACAACCAAGCCCAACTTTGCAAAGAAATGATCAAAACTAGTCACTACCATAATTGGGTGACAATATAGTCACCAAAAAGATCATACAATATTTTTCAGGCTACTGGTGCGATATTTCTTCTCTGGGTGACACTTCTCACTATGCTTAGGCGATAGAATAATGTATGCCTGGGTGACAAAACCTGTAAAGCCATGTGATATTTTTACTAGAAAAATATCACATCACTATAGAATAAAGTATCATAGGATACTAGTAGACTTTCATATGATAATTTGTGAAAAAATAGAGAGCTGAAAATGGAAAGCTAAAAAATGATGAAAATAAAGTGCAGAAATGCATAAAAAGAAGGACAAAACGAAGCTGTTCTACCCCATGGTGGGTGCCAAAAATGTATACACTAGAATGTGCACTTCTCTAAGTCTTTGCTTCCAAGGGAATCCATTAATGGGAGACCTTGAAAAATGACCTAGAGCTCCCTAGGCATGGAGTGCAAGGAAATTAAGTGTGCTCTCAGCTAGAGCTATTTAAGCCTATGACCTTGCTAGTAAACCATGCAATGGGAGATTCAATGGAGATAAGGGCAAGAATGCCAATATCCTCAAGAATCAAAATGTGAATGAAATGCAATGCTAGAAATGAAGATGCAAGCTATGTTAAGATGAATATGCAAGTTAAGCTATGGAAAGGAACGATGCAAGTATTACAAAACCCTCCTAATTGGACTATGTGAATCAATCTAAAGCATAAAGGAAACTAAGCCATGCATGCCATGATAATGAAACTAAAATGCAAGAATGAAACTAAGATAGCATGTGAATGTAAAAGCTAAGAATGCTTCAAATCTCCAAAGCTCCAAAGTCACCTAGAAAACCTGCAACATATTCAAAAGATGGATCTAAGAATGAGAAGAGAGCTCTCCTTTTATAAGAAATGAGAAAGACTGGACCATGGAGATTAAGAGGAAAAATATTTAATCAATGGTGGATCTTGAAAGAGGATAAATCCATGTGCACAAGTATCCTCCAATGAGAAAATAAGAGTTGACTTTTGTGTCCATATGAGACAAAAAGTGATTTTTCCCTTTTTTGTAAAATAGGAATAATGCTTTATTTGTGCAACTTAGGATAAGAGGAAAAGTGAGGGGCTTTTTATTTAATTAAAAGAGGAGGAAATTCCTTTTAATTAAATAAAGACTTAGGATAAAATGGTTAGCCCATAGAAAACAATCGAATAAATGATAGAACTAGGATTTGATCAAGAATAAGTAATTGATAATTTTAGCAAAAGGGGATAATAGTCTAGGTGACCATTTTTAGGTGATTACACCCACACGCACAAAAACATGATTGGGAACAATCCAAAAGGACTACTAGAGGAAGTGAAGAAACTTGCACATAACCTAGTCACTCCCTTGTTAAGGAAGAGTGTATTTTTTTTTATAGTGGGTTGGATAGTACCGTGGCTAAGGTGATTATCTCCCACTTGGGTCATTCCCTCTCACCATCCTCATAAGGAAAATCTCAAGAGGTAGGACCTCTATTGCTCTATTTTAACTAGCATGTATGAAAAAGCAAGAAATTGAACTTAGTCGAACAAGTTTGGGAATTTGGTTCACTTAAAAAGTGAAGAGTATATCCCTATTGTTTTTCTTTGTTCCAAACACTTTAAGAAAGAATTGTTCTTTTTCAATCTCTTGACAAAGAGAAATTCTTATAATTGAAGTGTTTGGTTAATTCCTTATTTCTATTAAGCTAGATCCAATGAAAGCCACAGTTTAAGCAAATGCAAGCTTGATTTGATGAATACCTCTCTTTTGTAGCTAGAAAAGGCTAGGCAATTTTATGATATTTTTGGCTTTTTGATTTGCTCACTCACCTAGTAGCGGTCGTTCCCACTCCCTTCTCCAACAAGTTAGTCCAAAAAAGCCATACAAAATGAGGGAAACAAAAAGGAACAAAGTGCAATTGTCATCAAGTGTTTTTGACAAGATTTTTCAAAGGAATTTCAACAACTTAATGCAAGAAATTTTAATCCAAAGTAGGGAATTTATTCTTGTAAGCATCTAACACTTTAATGTAATGAGCATACAATTTCTCTTCTAATCCCAAACTCTCTAAAATTGTAGCACTATGAATATCTTTTTCACGTTTAACTTGAATTCTTACCTCTTTGCTTGGTTGTGTGACTCTGCTCTCTGGTTTTCAAACTTTCCTGTGTTTTCTCATCTTCCAAAAAAACATAGACAAAGAGTAAGAAAACAAAATTTATTGATTTTACAACAAATTATAGCAGAAAGTAATAGGTGTCATTAGTCAACTAATACATGTGATTTAAAGATTAGCATGTGTAACTTTAAAAATATCAGATGTCACTTTCTAGTGACTCAAGTGATATTTAAAGATTAGCAGGCATAACTTTAAAAATAGCAAGTGTCACTTTCCAGTGAATCAAGTGACATTTAAAGATTAGCAGACGTAATACTTTGAATGATAGGTGTTAAAAGTATTGAAAATTTTGTACGATAAGATATTTAAAGCGGCAATAAATAAATACTAAGTGTTATTTAAGAAATACTAGGCATTACAGATCACTATAAATTGCATCATAAAGATCGTCAGAGGTGGCAAAAGATAGAAAATATATGATATTTTTCAGTTCTTAGGTGTCACTTTATAGTCTAAGGTGTATCAATTTATCTCACGGGCATCACACTTTATCTCTCAGGCATCAGTTAATTGCTAGTACGCATCATCATAATAGCCACAGGTGTCACTAGATTCCTCATAAGTGTCATTTCTCCTATTTTCTGCAAAAAAATTTATGGAAAAGTGACAACAAAAATACACAAAGCTTGATGAAAATGTTAGAAATGAGGCTTAGGGCCCCACGGTGGGTGCCATTTGCATGTGAATGATAAACTCCTTCATGAAATTAGGATTATTAAATAACAATTCAAAGCAAATACAATGAAAATTTAAACTAAGAAATGAATTTAACATCCATGACATCTCATGGTTCTCTAATTAGATGTGGTAAGTAGAGCTCTCAACTTTGTATTCCCTACTAGTGACACTTCTAAAATGAGAAATCTATGATACTAATATGCCTAATCTAGTTCACAATTCTCCATCATGCTATGATAAAATGCAAATGCAAATGATAAATTCTCTCAAATGCTCTTAATTTCTCATGAAATTGACTATAATAAGGATGCTTTACTCATAAAATCTCTAAGTCCTTATTATGCTCACAAAATGTCTTTTATTTATAGTAAATTCCCAAGGGTAGGGGGTAGAGTGAAGTAATCATGATTTAGCCTTGGTTGAGTCAAAAAATTTGCAATGTTTTTAAATGGGGGGACAATTTAAATGTTTGTCTCAAAGCTTTGCACAAAAGGACAAAATTGAGTGGATGAGATTCAAAGTTGAAATGTGTGATCAAGATTCAATTCCTTTGAGTGATCCATGTGCTTTGTGTTCTCAATTTTCATTGGTTCCTCAAATATTTGTTGAAAGATATTAAGATTTATTAAATTTCATCAATTAATTAATTTAGCCATGTAGGGAATAGGTTCATTTGATTTTGATTTGAAACTATACAATTAATTGATTAAACTCAATTATATAGTGTATTTTGTCCCTGTTGGTGTTCAAAATGGATGCTTATGCTCTTAGGCTGCCAATATACCCTCAGGTTGATTTTAGGAGTGGTTAGTTCTAAAATGTATAAGGATCTTAGGGTAACTGGACCAACTATAGGGACAAGACTGCCCTCTTCACTTTTGGCTCTGCAAAACCAAGGCGGGTGCACCTAACCTAGTGAAAACTATACTTTACACACCAAAGACTGGGTCTAAACAACATATTGATAGTAAGAAAGTACTAAATGCTAACCACACATTCATTGACTCTCCATTACTATACAGTGACAAAACCACACAACCAACAACTTAAAGCTTAGAAAGGTTATTGATTTTAAGATTTGGAATGTAATAAGTTTAATTAATGTATGTTAACCAAAGAGATACTCATTTAGGCCAGTGCCTCATCCATTGGCCAAGATTTCCTAGACAGAGAGATACATAGATTTGAGAATATCTAAGAATTCATAGCCATAAATACATTTATCCTAATCTTTACTGCTTACAAAACATCCTTACATAGACAAGGGAAAACTCATATCCCATTTAGAGCATTGTTTAATCCAATCCTAGATCAGAACTCAAGAATGAAGATACATACATAAAAACACTATGTAATGAGCTAGAAAACTCAAAGCTTACTTGACTTGACACAAAGGAGAGACAATAATCAGACATTTGTATTAAGTATGATGAATTCCTTCTATGTATACAATGAATCACAAGGCACCCTGCTTGCAAACTACATCTTAGACCTGCAAATTTCTTCTTTCATTAACAAACACTGAGTCAAAAACTATTACAACCCCTTGGGACTAGAAACTCGAGATTGATTTTGAACTTCAAAACTAGAACCCCTACAAAATCAAAATTTCCACATTATATACCACTGGTTACCTTGGAATCCCAAATAGGTTAGGATGCAACAAGCTATGGATAACTAGGGTAAGGGTTAGGGTTTCCACCCACCAAAAAATTCAAAAATATCAGAAATTAAAACATTGGACGGAAAACCAAGAAACCCTGAGCAATCAGATCTAAAAATAGTGTTCATTTATGGCAA
Source organism: Chamaecyparis obtusa (assembly GCA_027943335.1). Taxonomy (NCBI): domain Eukaryota; kingdom Viridiplantae; phylum Streptophyta; class Pinopsida; order Cupressales; family Cupressaceae; genus Chamaecyparis; species Chamaecyparis obtusa. The sequence continues at coordinate 1,155,211 of BSBK01000918.1, forward strand.
TTCTTCTGGGACTGTACTGAAGACCATCAATCTACCATGTTTGTCAACCTGATTAGACACCTGCAACATGCCTCAAGCAAGTAAATCCATCCCCTCACGGTACAAAACTCTCTGCAAATAATCACCAGACCCATTGGACCACACTGTAATAGTTGACACCACCAAACTAATCAAATCAGGCCCCTAAAACATTCAATTCTGGTCCTTTCTGTCACTGAGAAACCCTGAAAATTTTGAATTTGAACTACAATGATTACTTTATGGCACCTGCAATATATCGACAGTCACAATTTGAATTTGGATCAACTTTATAACCTAACCGTGAGATTCTCATGTTTCACGGGCTTTATGTCTTTAACCCATCCAGACACCTTGGGTTAACTCTTAGCGAACAGGTGACAAAGAAAATCCTATTCATGAAATAAAAAATTAACCCACCCTTTAACTCCCTGAACTGGCGACCTAAAGAAAACATTTTAACCTCGGTCCTATTTGGTGAACTGGCGATTGAAGAGTTTCGCCAGTTCGTAGAACACTTTATGTTACTGCCAGTTAGTTTAGTGACTAGATGAATGCTTGTTCGCTAAATCGCCAGTCAATTTGGAGCACGACCAATTCTTCTCACGAATGAGTGAAACCCATTGAAATCTACCAGAACCACCAAATATTTTATCTAAATTTTCAGACCCCTTGATAACCCTAGGCCTACCTGAAAACATGCCACATGTTAACATACTATTTGCTACCTTTGCCTGGTCACCACTGACATAGGAACCACTCTCTATAAGCCTTTAAATTGGATGGTAGGCACATGATCTCATGGATCTGACACAACCCATGAGATTATGCGCCAACCTTTGATTCTCTGTAAATGTCAGAACCCTCTGACAAACTCAGAAACTAGGTCCCATTGACAACTACCACCATATTATATCATGGACCAATCAGAGACCACCATTTGTACCTACGTATCACCTTGGACCCACAGTTTGAAGTGCCATGTCATAAAGAGAATCAAGGGCCATCGTGATTTCGCATAGCTCTGACACATCCCTTGCGCTTTAACAACAACCATCAGATTGAGATGGTGTCAGAGAGATTGGGTTTGGGAAACATTAAGCCAAAAACATGGGAAAAATTAAGGCACTGACTTAGGAAAAAATATTACACCGCTGGGGTCATAGACTTAGGAAAGATCAACCAGGGAGACTTAGGAAAAGAAACAAATATTAAAAGGAGCCTAAAAATAAAACCTTTAGTCACAAGATCGCATAACATGAAAAAGGTTCACGTGATCATGTGACAAAGAGGTTAATTTAGCACATGTGTTTTAGAGTTTTAAGTAGCCTCAATAAAGTAACACAAAATTAGAACAAGGCTAGGGCATTTTTAGGGCTTTTTCACTACAACGGCTAGATTTTCAAAATTTTCACCTAGGGTTTGAGCCAGAGACCTAAAAACAACTGCAAAGATTGACAAAAAAATGCTAGAGCCATGAAAAAATTCACAGGTGCTAACAGTGGCTCATACTCGGGGATGTGTATCTCCTATAGATACAACGAGCAAGCTAGAATCTCCTGGAAGAGTAGACGAACTCAAAATTTTGACCCAAAAAAACAAAAATAAATGACTGTACAAGGGACAACCTAAACTACTGCTCATGGAAAAGATACTTCAAGAGAAGTAAAACTTTAGGAATTGTCCATGAACAGGCAATTTCAAAGTACCACCAATTAAATCCTTCAGGACATAAGAATCTGTCCCCCATTTGCTTTCAATAAGATAAGGGCCCATCCAAATTGGATCAAACTTTCCATGCTTCCCCTTATCTTCTAACCTTGCATTCCACATCCAGACAAGGTCATCAATTTCAAAACTTCTCTGGGTAGCCCTCCTATCAAATAAATTATTACAGTGTCTCTGCAATGTCTCATTTCTTTCATGTGCATCTCTCCTTACCTCTTCCAATTGGATCAGTTCATCCATTCTTACTCTCATCTCATCATTCAAAGCTTCATCATATGCCTGGATGAACTTATACATATGCAATAGATTATTTTGAGGCAATCTAGGACTTATCCCATATACCAAATCAAATGGAGCACAACCTATGGCCTTCTTAATAGTTACCCTATCATCCCATAATGCCCACCATAACTTTGAGTCCTAAGCTTTCCTATTCTTGTCCAACGCTCTCTTGATAATCTTAATTAGACTTTTGTTACTAGACTCAGCTTGACCATTCCCTTATGGATGTTATGGGGAAGAAAATGAAATGTGTATCCCATATTGCTAACAAAAATCACCAAATTCCAGTGATCTAAAACACATTGCATTATCAACCACAATTACCTTTGGGCAACCAAACCTGGTAAGGATGTTCTGCATCACAAAGTCTGTCACAACTTTTCTAGTAGCCTTTCTAGTAGGGATAGCTTCAACCCACTTGGTAAAATAGTCTATTGCCACTGGTATGTAAGAATGTCCACCACTAGACTTGTTTGGAATCTCCCCAATAAAATCAATACCCCACTTCTAGAAAGGAGCATGAACTACAATAGCCCTGAGTGGTAAATTCCCATTAAATTTTAACTTACTAGCAAACCTTTGACATGCATCACATTTTCTTACAAACTGATGTGTGTCCTTAAAAATTGTAGGCCACCAAAATCCAGACCTAAGAATCTTGTGAGCTATGGTCTTTGCCATATAGTGTCCTCCACAAACACCCTAGTGTATTTCCTTTACCAGAGACTTAGACCTCTCATGGTCTATGCACTTTAGCAATACTCCTTCATTCCTTCTCCACCACAACTTACCATGTATAATGGCATACCTTGCAGATTGCAACTTGACAGTTCTTCTTCTATTTTCATCCATCTCAAGGGGAAGGACCAATTTCTGCAAGTAACCAATAACATCTTTGTACCAATCACAATAATCCATATCACAAATATATGGCCTTTGTTCTTCTTCTAACACATTCACATGATTCACAATTAAATTGCTTTGTGCTATTAATTTTGCAAGACCTAAGCCTCTTACTAACTTTGTAATCTGGATGTCAATATTAAATTCTCAGATCCTATTGATCCATCTACATCTTTTTTCTAAAACTTCTTGTTGCACTAATATATCCTTAACTGTAGCACTAGGAACATAAGCAAGCACCTTAGCTCCCAAAAGGTAACATCTAAAATCCTTGACTACTTTAACTAAGTCATAAGCCTATTTCTTAGTAATATCATATTTAAATTTTTCTACTTGTAGGGATTTGCTAAAAAATGATATAGGTTTTTCATATCCATCTGAGTTCTTTTGCAATAAAACTGCTGCAACTGTATGACAAGAAGCAAAAGAAAATATCTACATGGGCTTACCATAATCAGGTGTCCTCAAAACTAGAGCATCCTTGATGCCCTTTTTGATGCTTTTGAAAGATTCATCTGCTTCTTCATTCCATTCAATCTTTTCTTCTTTTTTCAACATTCTAGAGATAGGGATACTGATTTCTGCAAAATTTGTAACAAATCTCCCTAGAAAGTTTACCTGCCCAAAGAAGGATTGTATTGCTTTAACATTTCTAGGTGGTGAAAGCTTGTCTATAGCCATAACCCTTTCAGGGTCAATCCTCACTCCATCCTTGGACACAATATGTCCTAAGAGCTTGCCTTCCACAACACCAGAAGAACACTTCTTTGGATTCAAAGAAATCCCATACTCCAAAGCCCTGATAAAAATCTTCTCAAGATGTTCACAATGTTGATCTTCCTTTTTTGAATATGCTGTGAGATCATTCTAATACACCACTAAGAATTTGTTTATGAATTCTACAATGGCCACATCCATAGCTCTCTGAAAAGTAGCTCCTGCATTTGTCAAACCAAAAGGCATTCTAACATAAACATATGTTCCCCAAGGGGTAGTGAATACAGTCTTGAACTGTTATGACTCCTTGACCATGACTTGATTATATCCAGAGAAACCATCCATCATAGACATTAACTCTAATCCAGTAACCTTCTACAACATATTCTCCATATTAGGCAAACCATAATTGTCCTTCAAAGAATTGACATTCAAATTTCTAAAATCAACACATAACCTAATGTCACCATTCTTTTTTCTGACTGGAACCAAGTTTGACACCAAAGTAGATTGTCTGACAGGCTTGATGATGCCAGCATCCATCATCCTTTTGAGTTCATCTTGCATTTTTGGTGCCAAGGTAGGGTTCATAGGCCTTAATTTCTACCTAAAAGGTTTAGTACCTTCCTTCAATGGTATTTCATGCTGGAATAGATCTTCTCTATAGGCTTTCAAATCATCATAAGACCATGCAAAGACATGTCTAAATTTTTTGAGAAGATCAAATAGATTATTCCTAGTTTTTTGAGACAAACATTTAACTATGTAAACATTTTTGGGTACTTGACTTGTTCCTAAATTTACTTCCTCCAAATCATTTATCTTATCAACAAATTTAGAAAGACAAGTCCTTCCTTTATCATCAAATGCCCTCTCAAGAGCAACCAATCCCCTTGGGATCCTATTTGATTTTAATTGCAAAACTTCCTTCCCAAGAACATTTTATTTTCCATTCTTGATGTCAACATAAGTGCTGAAATCCATTTCTTGACCATCAAAATGAGAATCACACTGTAAAAACCTTAGTATATCCTGATCATCAGAGAATACCTGCCAATTTCGAACATTGTCTGGGATAGAAGGCCTAGACTTACACTCAATCTTGGATATCCCTGCAAAGGTAATATCCTTTGGCCTTAATGCTATGTTTGCCAATAAGTCAGCCATCCTGTTTTGGCTTCTATCCACCCAATCAATACCAAAGGCACTGAAACCTTCAATTTCATCCCAAACAACATTTCTATATTATTTCAGCCTTTGATTCTTTGATGCATACCTTGATCTAATTTGAGAAACTATTAACTCAGAGTCACCAATCACCCTAAGATGTTTGATTCCATATTTTGATGCTTGTCTCAAACCAATTAGTAGGGCCTCATATTCAACAACATTATTTGTGTAAAGGAACAAGAGAGTGAAAGAAAACTTGAAAGTCTTACCACTTGGGGATATTAATAGAACTCCTGCTCCAACACCCTCCTTTGAACTTGCTCCATCAAAATACAAAGTCCATAAGACATTACCTTCTGCCATATTATTTTCATCATCAGCCAAAAGGACAGGCTTGACCTTTTCTTGCACCTCTCTCTCCTGAACTTGGAAAGAACCGATGTCAGTGTCAACAAAACAATTCATATTGTCCTCTTCATCCTCCTCAATCATATGTGGGGTTCTATTTTCCCTTCAAACTTTTACACTTTCTCCTCCAATGCTAAAAGTAGCAAAAGATAAGTCACACTAAATACTTCCTCCCATAGAATCACTCCATTTCCTAGATAATAGCATTCCATACCGAGGAGGAATATCAACTACAAGAACAGTCATAGTTAGTTGTTTGTTAGGAAATGCTCCTAATTTATAAGGCAAAGCCTTAATGGTACCAATAACGGGCACTTCTCTTGAGTCCATAGCTTGGCATCTCCCATGATGTATATCAACCTTTAGCCCTAATGACTTCATGATCTCTATAGGCATGACAGTGTTTGATGCTCTAGAATCAATCATACAATTCTTCAATAATTTTCCATTTATCATAAGAGACAACAAAAAAGGATCAACTATCCCTGATGCAATATTTACAACATTTGCATTCAAAAATATCCGAGGAATCTTAGAGACAATTTCTTCATTTTTATTGTTAGGTGTGTCATCTAAAGAAGCTACATGCTTATCACCTCCGTTCATTTCTTGGACCTTTATAGAAGAAGCACCATTTACCCAATCCAAGGCCTTGACCTTGTGCTCTTCTATTCTCATCATTTCTAACAATGGAACCTTGATAGTTATTCGTGAAAGAAATTTAGTCATATCAATGGGAACATATGTATGGTTGCCCATGTCTTCCTTAATCTCAGTGACATCTTTATCTTCCTTTTGGATAGTCAAGTCAGATTTACCTTTGTGTAGAAACTCATCATCCTTCTGAGGTATAGGAACAACTATCTTTGGTGTCTTTTCTTTACCTTGAGGTATTGCAGCAGGTCCCATCTTCTTTTTTACTTTAACCTTACTGACAACACTAGCATCTTTCTCCTTTTCCTCATGCTATTGTGTACTCTTTTCTAATTTCTTGATAAAAATGCTACCTTCCTTACCATTTGTGATTCCAACTATCCTATTTCTTAAATTGTAATTACTCCTGGCTTGGGTGGCCATGTCTGCAGTAATTTGAGCAATTTCCTCATCAGAGGATCTCCTTAAGGAAACATGTTCCTCACACTTCATTGCACCACATCCAACATCATCAAATTCTTCTTCCTCATCATCAGTAGAATCAACCTCATCCCATGCATGTGAAGAAGTCATTACACAACCACTCTGATCATATTTCTTATCCCGTTCTTGGTTCTCAGATAAATTCAGAGCAATAACATAATGTTCTGGACTATGAGGAGATTGACAAGAAGCACACCATGGGATATCATCATTCATGTTAATTGAATTTCTTTGCAAAGGATCAGGAATCCTATCATTAGGCCTATCTCTTTTAACTACAAAAATGGGCTCGCCACCCTTCCACTGAGTATTGTATGGGTAATTCTGCCTTCTTGGTTGCCTACTAAAATTACTTGAAACAAGACGGTCATTTGTTACAACCCTACTATTTCTTTTTTCATCAGGCTTTAGATAATCTAAAGCACTTAGAATCTACTTTAGATTATCCTCCTCCTTTGGCTTAAAATTAGCAGACCTTCCCATCTCTTTCTTATTTTTCACTTGAGGCCTATAATCATCTCTTCTCCCTAATTTTCTTGATATTCTTCTATTACTTTCTATGTTGATAGCCAACTTGTAAGCCTCCCCAAGATTTCTAGGGTTCTTATCCCTTAAGAGGTAACCCATCTTTGCATCAAAAGCATTCAAGTATGTCACAAGACACACTCTATCATCTAATCTGATAACTTGCAGGAGCCTATGCATAGCCTTTTGGAATCTTATATTAAATTCAAGGACCTCTTCATTCTGATTATTCTTAATGTTATTGAATTCATTCAAAATAAAACCCTCATTTGTTTTTTCTCCATAATGCTCCTTAAAACAATTCTTAAATTCATTCCAAGATCCTATACTAGCATGGGGCAATCCTCAAAACTAGTCCCTAGCATCCTCAGTCAGAGATTGTACAAATAACTTCATTACAACATCATCAGGCTCAACATTATAATCATCTATCACATCCATAATTTTTTTTAGATGTTCCTCACATGTGATGACATTGTTCCCAGCAAACTTTGGGAGCTTCTTTCTAATTTCATCAGGAATTACATTAGGATAACCAGGAATACCAAAAAAAAGAAAGCTATTTGTACATTTCATGAACAGGAACTCCTTGAGGTGGGTCCATTCCTTGAGATGTAGATGTTCTTGTGTTTGAACTAGAAGGAATTTTAGCAGCACCCTGAATGCCATTTGTTTGAGTTGCAAGGTTACCATGATTTCCAGCTTGCCCCAAAAAGGAAGCAACAACATTTGAAGGTCCTAAGGTATGCTTGAGAAAATCAATCTTCTTCCTTATTTCTACAGCAATGGCCTCCAATTCTTCCTTCTCTAATTCTTTATCTAATATTTCTTTTTCCTTTCTAGCCTTCTCAAGGTCTGCATCTAATCTCAACCCTTTCTCTAATGGGTCTTCCACATGAACTTGTTCATTGATTTGAACTCCAATAGCTTTCTGTTTGCATTTATCTCTAGGCCTAGTTATCTCATGTGTTCTCTACACAATAGGTTGTTCCTCTACTCTTTTAGGCTCTCGAACAAAATTAATTGCCTCCAAATCTAACAACTACCTCTTTAGCTGATCAGCCCTTATCATGGCTTGTCTTACTCTGTCTTCTTTATCTTTCTCTCTTTGCTATCTAAAAGAAACTTGTTCTTGGACTCTTTTTTCCAACTCATAGAGTTCTTCAAATATTTCTTCTGAATCTGGGAAAGTAGTCTCAGACTCATCATCTCCCACTTGATCATACTGGTTCAATCCCAAATCAACAACCTCTTCATATTCTAAAATATTTTCTTCTTGACTAGGCTTGGTTTGAGTTTCTTTCCTTATATCCTTTTTACATCTCCAAGTATGCAAAACATTTCTTTTCTTCTTTCCTCCCCTTGTTTGACTAGGCCTAGAAGTGCTTGGAATACCTTCTTCCATTCCGTCTTCAGGACGCTCCTTTCTCTGAGACCTAGTACCTCTGTAACTCATTTTATAAATAATCTACTGACAAGCACTGCTACAAAGATGTTTGAGTCACCACCAAAGAATATTGGGAATCTTACAATACTATTTTCTCACTAACAAATATCCAAATGAGTTTGACAAGACAAGGGACAAGAATAACCCTGTTTCTTCCAATGGTGACCTACTGGTTATTATAGACTTGTGTAACATTTCCCTAGCTGAGTCACCATCTTGTTGGTGTTCAAAATGGATGCTTATGCTCTTAGGCTGTCAATATACCCTCAGGTTGATTTTAGGAGTGGTTAGTTCTAAAATATATAAGGATCTTAGGGTAATTGGACCAACTATAGGGACAAGACTTCCCTCTTCACTTTTGGCTCTACAAAACCAAGGTAGGTGCACCTAACCCAGTGAAAACTATACTTTACACACCAAAGACTGGGTCTAAAGAACAGATTGATAGTAAGAAAGTACTAAATGCTAACCACACATTCATTGACACTCCATTACTATACGGTGACAAAACCACACAACCAACAACTTAAAGCTTAGAAAGGTTATTGATTTTAAGATTTGGAATGTAATAACTTCAATCAATGTATGTTAACCAGAGAGATACTCATTTAGGCCAGTGCCTCATCCATTGGCCAAGATTTCCTAGACACATAGATACACAGATTTGAGAATATATGAGAATTCATAGCCATAAATACATTTATCCTAATCTTTACTACTTACAAAACATCCTTACATAGACAAGGGAAAACTCATATCCCATTTAGAGCATTGTTTAATCTAATACTAGATCAAAACTCAAGAATGAAGATACATACATAAAAACACTATGTAATGAGCTAGAAAACTCAAAGCTTACTAGACTTGACACAAAGGAGAGACAAGAATTAGACATTTGTATTAAGTATGATGAATTCCTTCTATGTATACAATGAATCACAAGGCACCCTTCTTGCAAACTATAGCTTAGACCTACAAATTTCTTCTTTCATTAACAAACACTGAGTCAAAAACTATTACAAACCCTTGGGACCAGAAACTCAGGACTGAATTTGAACTTCAAAACTGGAACCCCTACAAAATCAAAATTTCCACATTATATACCACTGGTTACCTTGGAATCCCAAATAGGTTAGGATGCAACAAGCTACGGATAACCAAGGTAAGGGTTAGGGTTTCCACCCACCAAACAATTCAAACATATCATAAATTAAAACATTGGATGAAAAACCAAGCAACCCTGAGCAATCAGATCTAAAAATAGTCTTCATTTATGGTAACTCTTCTGGGACTATACTGAAGACCATCAATCTACCATGCTTTTTAACCTGATCAGATACCTGCAACATGCCTCGAGCAAGTAAACCCATCCCCTCACAGTACAAAACTCTCTGCAAATAATCACCAGACCGACTGGACCACACTGCAACAGTCGGCACCACCAAACTAATCAAATCAGGCCGCTAAAACATTCAATTCTGGTCCTTTCTATAGCTGAGAAACCCTCAAAAATTTGAATTTGAACTATAGTGGTTACTTTATGGTACCTGCAATATATTGACGGTCACAATTTGAATTTGGATCAACTTTATAACCTGACTGTGAGATTCTCATGTTTCGTGGGCTTTATGTCTTTAATCCATCCAGACAGCTTGGGTTAACTCTTAGCAAACAGGTGACAAAGAAAATCCTATTCGTGAAATAAAAACTTAACCCACCCTTTTAACTCCATGACCTAGCGACCTAAAGAAAACTTTTTAACCTCGGTCCTATTTGGCAAACATGTGACTAAAGAGTTTCAACAGTTTGCATAACACTTTATGTCATCGCCAGTTAGTTTAGTGACTATGCGAATGCTTGTTCATTGAATTGCTAGTCAATTTGGAGCACCGCCAATTCTTCTCACGAATGAGAAAAACCCATTAAAATCTACCAAAACCGCAAAATATTTTATCCAAACTGCCAGACCCCTTGATAACCCTGGTCCCGCCTACAAACATGCCACATGTCAACATACTATTCATTACCTTTGCCCGGTCACCACTAACACAGGTCCCACTCTCTATAAGCCTTTAAATCGGATGGTGGGTGCATGATCTCATGGCTCTGAGACAACCCATGAGATTATGTGCCAACCGTTGATTCCTTGCAAATGTCAGAACCCTCTGACAAACTTGAAAACCAGGTCCCACTGACAACTGCCACCATATTATATTGTGGACCAATCAGAGACCACCATTTGTACCTATGTGTCACCTTGGACCCAGAGTTTGAAGTGCCATGTCATAAAGAGAATCAACAGCCGTCATGATTTTGCATAGTTGTGACACATCCCTTGTGCTTTAACAACAACTGTCAGATTGAGATGGTGTCATAGAGACTAGGCCCAAGAAACATTAAGCCAAAAACATGGGAAAAATTAAGGCACTGACTTAGGAAAAAATAAAACACCGCCGGGCTCATAGACTTAGGAAAGATCAACCGGGGAGACTTAGGAAAAGCAACAATTATTAAAAGGGGCCCGAAAATAAAACCTTTAGTCGCAAGATCGCATAACATGAAAAAGGCTCATGTGATCATGCGACAAAGAGGTGAACAATTTAGCACATGTGTTTTAGAGTTTTAAGTGGCATGAATAAAGTAACACAAAATTAGAACAAGGCCAGGGCATTTTTAGGGCTTTTTCACTACAATAGTCAGATTTTCAAAATTTTCACCTAGGGTTTGAGCTAGAGACCTAAAAGCAATTACAGAGACCAAGAAAAAAATGCTAGAGCCATGAAAAAATTCACAGGTGCTAACAGTCCCTTTAAGCTTGTATTTAATTATTTGATGTCAATATTTAATTTTTCCTTTGATTTCATGATTTTGTCCAATTTGATTTAATAAATGTCCCTTCAATTTGATTTGATCCCTTTTTTAATGAGAATTAGTGCATTTGTTTGGGAATTTGTCATTTTGATGATTTTGAGCCATTTTTATGATTTTAAGCCCTTTGTCCATTTTTATGATTTCTCAAGGGGTTTTCTTTTCTTTCCCCTTTCAAAATATTTTTTGCATGATGTTGATTTTGGAGCATCTTGATGGTTTTGGTGATTGACCTTGAAGCAATCTCTCTTTGTTTGTGATCATGGTAAAATAATTCCTTTTTCTTCACTCTCTTGGATTCTTTCCTTTATCTCTTTTCATTTTTTGTATTTTTCTTATAGATATGGCCTATAGCTTGTTGTAATATTCCTTATATCAATAAAAGGAATACCTAAGCCAATCTTACAGGTTTTGAAAATTCTTTTTACATGGACAAATAGCATATTTTATGTAATAGATCTTTGTGAAAAAATAGAAATGATAGAGTTTTGTATTAAATGAAATGTATGAATACTTCTTATAAAGAAATTAATTGAAAATATCATTTGCAGATTGAATTAAGGATTTATGATTTCTCTATTGTTTTGTGTTAGCAATTGTGTGATTAATTATGGATATATCTAAAGTAGAGATTTAAACATTTCTTGAATCACTTATATGAATCTGGTAATTATGTATGATTATTTTAGAGCATATTATTTTATTGTTATAGTTGATTAGTACAAGGTATTAGATTAGGGAAAAGATTAAATTCATGCCTATATGTTTCAATAGTTTAAAGAAATTATAGTGATTCTATAATAATGATGCATGGTTAGATGTAATTGAATTTTTGTGTAAGGTGATAACATTTAGAAGAGTATGTAGAATTAATGTTGGGTTCATCTGATAGTTGACTCTATTACCATGGATATGTGGCATTGGTCCTTACTATTTAGACTTTTAGTAAGAAAAAACTTATGAAAACCAAGTTTTTTTCTACCTATGAATGTAAAAACACAATTTAGCCCCACCTCTCAACTGAATTCAGTAGCGTGTTTAGAGTTGAGCCAATTGTGATATGATCCATCTTATGTTCTTGTGTTGACTTGTTTACCCTATTGAAGCTCTTTATTTTTTATGCCTAAAGTATTAATGTCCTTTGGTTAATAGATCCTCTTTGTTAAAGTTTACATTATCTAATAGTTGCCCATATTATGGTTGATTATTTCATTTGTTATATCTTGTGTCCATGTATTTTCCAAGTCCTTGCACCTATTTTTTCCCCCGTGCACAACAAATTAACCCATTTATAAATGCATGTGTGTAATTTGTTGGTTAAGAGGTGTAATGTTTCTCGTGTCTCCCTACATTATTGAGCTGGATCATTTCATTCAAGTTGGCATGTGATGGCACATTGAGAGCTTCCTTTGGTCTTATCTCATTAATAAGAGATTTATTTTTGCGTAGGAGTTTTTTGTAATGTGGAAAGTGGTCGAGTGATGGGAGTTCATTTATGCTTCACCACATCATCAAGAAGTGACATGGAAGAAAATCTAGATGAAAGGTGGATGACTAGTTAGATGAGATGGCATGTATTTATTTTTTTTCAATTAGTGGTGATTTTTCAATAAATGCATGTAGTGACATAATTTTTTTGAAGTCGGGGATAGGATTTCAAATCCTACTGAGTACCATTGATTTCTTTGTATCTATGGTGCTGAATTAAGCTCAAGTTGCTACCAATTCTATCTTTAATTAATTACACATGGCAATTTGATTGTGCAAAAATCATGCTTGAGAGCCTACCAAGGAGGAATTTAATCTTTATTTCTTATAGCCAAGAAGAATTACAGAATAGATAAATAATTATGCAATTTCAGGAAGCCATTTTTAGCATCCAACGCATAGGTCTAACCTATAAAATTGGAAAATAGTGAGTTAACTCTTGGTTTAGTACCTTTCCTTCTTTACAAATTTCTTAAAGAAGTCTAAATTCTTAGAATAAATTATAGTGTAATTGAATTATTAGAACTAGGTTTCTCTTGTAGAAGAATATTTCTATGGCTTCAAAATCTTCTTGAAACCCTACCCAAAATGGTCCTATAACCAAGAAGAAAAACTAGATCTTAACCTCTTTGATGACTTAATTGTCCAATGTTGTGACTCCTCACAGGGTAAAAAATGACTCCAAATTTCCAAAACATAGTGACAAGAAGATAGAGGTGAGTGAAGTCCACATGGGGGGAGTGAGAGGGCATATATTTTTAGATATTTCTATAATGAATTAGAGAAGCCTCATATAGATTCTAAACCCTAAAAAATTAGGGTTAGAAAAGTTGGTAGACCTAATATTTTTGTCAATGTAGACTTGATTAAGAATTTAGCTAGATGTTATAACACTATGACCAAGAAAATTGAATGTCCACATGGACCTTTGCTAATTATCAATAAGGATAAAATTTTCAATATATTCGACATTGAAGATGGTCCTGAGTACTTGATGTGAATATTGACCTAGCTTTCCTCAATAAATACTATAAGAAATAAGAAGGAAACAATAGGAGGTTATGGATTCCAATTTATATTCCTAGGGTTAATGGTGAGGTGAACAAGTTGACAAGATCTTAGGCTCCACCCTACAATGCACAATTATTTCATAGATACAAAAGGATGACCTATGAATGTTAGGTTTTTGGATATAGGGGAGATGATGAAATGTTAGAGGAACTGACTATTTTGTTCGGTGATATCCAACACATAAATTAAAATAGGCCATTGTATTACCTGTACTATGTGGCTAAAAATATGCATAGGTCACTGTGTAATTAAACATAATGAGTTAGTGGCTAATTGTAAATTGTATTCTTTATTGTTTCTTATACTCATATGAAAATGAAATTGGTTGAAAGTATGGATTAGTGAACTTTATATCAACCCTCTATATAAATTTAGGAACACAAAGCCCATTCAATTGTTGACCAATGTATGGGACTGTGAGTGCAAAAATGCATAATACATACATTTTGAAGAGTACTTTCTTTAGAGACTATATGATATCATAGGAATGAATTGTCTCCCTAGGATATCCTCCCAAACAATAAGTTTTTAAGGCCAAAATAAAATCTTGATGCATAGAAAGTAGAAAACAATTGAGAAGATTGGTACCTGATGAGGAGATATTCATACATGAGGGTTTATGGAATTGAGGGTAAGGTTCATGTCTTACTCTACATTATTCCTGACATATTAGCAATTTAAGAATTTATTTGGGAAATGTTTGAGGCCACTGAAATTTTGAGGAAAAAATATCTTCAATCCTCCTTTCACATCTCAAAATTGGAGATTTTGAGATTAATAGTTTGGAGGGATATGCAGAGGTTATCCAATTTATCAACACATATAATATGCCTAAAGGGATAGATGCTAGACCATTTGATCCTTAGGGATATTATGCTTCTATAAAGAAAGATTCTACCCTAGGATCATATTGTGTGTGTGAAAATTTTACTTGATCTGTAGACACAACACTCAGTAAAACATTAGAGGTTAGTGATAATCAAAATCGTGCAAAATTGAAAGCTATCTAACCAAGCGATTTACTGCCTTCTAATAGGTGCGAGATTAATGTTCTCAGATTGTAATCGAGATCAGTGACCTAGATGACACCTAAATGAAGGATTTGAATGCAATTCTAGATATGGAATAAATGCAATTAATCTATATTTTTGATATTTTCTATGCAATTTAAGAATGATAAAAATTGATATGATATGAATGCTATTGAAAACTGATATGCTATGCTAATCTAAGAATGATATGAAATATGAATGCAAAAATAAGATTGATCTCACAAAAATATCGATTCGCAAGAGCTTTGATTCTTCAATTCCAATTCTCCAGCGTGATTGTGCAAAATATGAGATGATTTGTGAAGAGCTGAAGCCTTTAATTTATAGAAATCTAGGGCTTTGGAGGTGCATGGATAAAAGCCATAAATCACTCAAATTAACTCATCTTGATTTTTGAGTTATCTGATCATAAAAGATAGTTAATTCTCAAAATCATGCAAAAATAGCTTTTTAACTCAAATTAGAGTTTTTAGATCAGCTTTTTGAACTCCAAAAGGATGTTGAGTTCCAAAAAGTCAATAACTTGCATTGATTTCCTGATTTGGAGTTTAACTGTTTCTTTTGAATATGCATAATAATTAAGAATTAAATAAATAAATAAAGTGATTTATCCTCAACTCAACTGATTTTTGAAAATAAATAATTAATTTATGGGTTAATTAACTATTTATTCAAACTTTTATTAAAAATTATATTATTAAATAATGACAACATGCTTTAATTAATTAAATAAGAATTTAATCAATTAAAGATAGGAATTTTGATTTATTGTCAAAATTAAATAATACAATTAATAATAGATAGAATTAAATTTAATTAAATAATTAAGTGGCAAATATTAAATCTAATTAATTAAATATGAAAATATTCAATTAATCAAACTTAGGATAAATGTGATTTATTGTCAAATAATCATTAAATTAAAGATAATTAAGATGATTAGGAATATTACTAGGAATATTCCCCGATGCAGAATTTAAGATAATCAATTATGATTCGATGATGTTTAGATGTGCCTTAGGTTAGGACTTTGATGTCGATTTCATTCGAATTGAATATGTAGGAGATTAATGAACTTATAGCCCATTTTTGGGGTATTACATTTTGCCCCTCTTTGAATTATTGTGTGAAGCGCAGTGGTTCAAAGATAGTCTGTGTTTGATAAAGATATGAAACTGATTCAAAAGATAAACCGATCTCAAGATAGAAACCGATTGAAAGATATTGAGATAGGAGTTGATTGATATTGAATTGATATGGAGATAATAGGTCTTGAATGACCAAAGATAATGTTCACTGTAGCATCAAATGAACCTAGGATTGCAAAAAAGTGTCAAAATGCCTGATTCTGAACCTTAGGATTGATAAGAAGTGAGTGACCCATTCTAGACTCGATTGTCTTAGCAGAACTAGCAGGTATCACATCCGAATCCTTTAGTTGCCGAAGAACCAAGGAAATAACACTATGATCTGATGGTTGCAAAAACTGATACAGATTACAAGATTAAGAGAATACCAGATTGATATGGATCGATGAATCTGATATGCCCCAAGTGATGATAGATTTGCCCCGAGCAATGAGGACTTTTGATGAATCAGTAACTAGACGTGATTGTTTGTCTTGATCACTGATGAAAGATATTGATAGACTTGATCGATAGAATTTGATTTACAGACTTTGAATGATGTGCAATACCATGCCCCCTTCGGGATTAAAATTGAAATTTGACAAGAAAAGTCAGCGTTGATAGTTTAGAAGCATGTTAATTGATCTGAAAAGTGGTTAAACACGTCTGAGAACGCATTCTGCATCGTTGGAAGGTCCCAAAAGATCAAGTTTGACTAGGTTTGACCATGAGTTGACCATGGTTGACCAAGTTGAAATTTTGATAGTTTGATGTAAGATAATCAGTTAAATTGAATACTAGATTTCTGTGATGATTGAAGGTCGAATATGCAAGTAGTTAATAATATGAATGATCTCAGATTTGAAGTTTGATCCCGAAAAAGGATTCTACTTGCTATTTCATTGGAGGAACCTTCGTGTGAGATTCAACTCTTGTTAGACTTGAAGATGCGATTTGAAGAATCATTTAAGCATTGAAGTTCGTTTAATCATTGTGAGATCATGTAAACATGCAAAATGCAATGAGACATGCAAAATGAAATGCAACCTAAGACCTAGGACCTAGTCACTGATCATGTGTCGATTTGTTATCATCATTGAACTTTTAGGTAACCGGATAAATCAATACAATGCCCACTAGCCATGAAACCATAGACATATGAATATCAATTTGTATGCGCAAGAATCAATACAACACCCATTGGCTAGGCAACCATGGACATATGAATATTGATTTTGTTTTCAGAATGTCAGATTAGATATAAGCATCAAAGCATAAGCACCAGGATGACCTGAATATCATGTCCATTTTGATATAGCAATTTGTACAAGCATCAAAACATAAACGTTGTGATGACCTGAGTACGCCTTGCATTACAAACACATCAAACAGTCAAGAGATCATTCTAAATCCAATGTGAATTACCCGTAGTGACCCTTTATCATTCACATCCTTAGGCAAGATTGCGTTCCACAGTAGGAGAAAGAACTTACTCAAAAAGATAATAGTTAGATCAAACTTCCTTGAATTGTCTAGGTATCAATGGTCGAGGTACGCATGGCCATCCAATTCGAGATAGAGGCTCTTACAGTCGGACACCATTTCAATCCAGAATTTCCAAAGTTGTTAGATTTTCACATACAAGCAGAAGACAAAGAAAAGATTATGCCCCCAGTCATCACTCTCTAAATCCTATAAAGGACATCATCGAAGAGCTCGAAGGGACACAATATGCAAAAATCTCAATGCGAATCAGTAAGCCTACAAGGAGATAAAAGCATGAAAAGCACAAATTGTTTTCAGTTGAGTTTTGATGTTTGATTGTTGTTGATGCAAAATCCTTTCTGGAGACAAGAAAGACTGACTGACTCAAATGAAGCTTCAAAGGACTCTGGCTAGATATGACACGTCTAAGATACATTGGAGGCCATAGGATATGACATTGATTGCCCCCAAGTTTGAACATTGATAGGATACAGACACTTGAGCTGATTGGTGTACAGACCGACTTATTGAAACCAGGATATGCAGAAACAAACCGGGAGATATGTACAAACTAAAGCAAGACTGAAAGCTGGGAAAGACCAAGATTGTGCTGATAGATGGAGCATTTTGGAACAAGTGGTGCCCGTTTGCCAGGTTTTCACCATCTTGGTAGAGATTCTATTTTTGCTACCGAGGTTCCTGTTTCCAGGTTTTCACCAAGGCACTTTTTCTTTCTTTTTTCATTTTTTTGTATTTTTCATTTTTTCAATTTTTTTGTACTTTTGATATTTTTCAATTTTTATTTTTATTTTTGATATTTTTCATTTTTTTTTAAATTTTTGAAATTTTTTTTATTTTTTTGTGAATCATCAAGGCACCTATTGCTAAGTTTTCACCAAGATGTTCATTTTTTCAGGACTTTTTCCGATTTTTAAGATTTTTTTCAGGACATTTACCAAGCACTGAATGCCTTAGGCATAGAATTTCTTTAGATGGAGAACGTTGATTGGTTCTCGGAGCTGTTCTCCTTCAGTGGTTGAGAGTTGATAGGCACCAGAGCCAAAAGTAGCAGTGATTACAAAGGGACCCAACCAATTGGGTTCGAACTTCCCCTTACGTTCTCGATGTGATTGATTTTTAGGATTTTCTCTCAACACTAGATCGCCAACTTGAAATTCTCTATGTCTGACTTTCTTGTTGTAGCCTCTAGACATTCTTTTCTGATACACTCTGAGATGATCATACGCTGCTTGTCTGCGCTCATCTAGTAGTTCAAGTTCTTGTAACCTCGACACTCTGTAGTCTTCATCAGTGACAAGTCCATGGATTTTGATTCTGAGTGATGGGATTTCAACCTCAATAGGCAGTATCGCTTCAGACCCATAAACTAAAGCGAAAGGTGTAGCCCCTGTAGGCGTTCTGATACTAGTTCTGTATGCCCAGAGAGCTGGATTGATCATCAGATGCCAGTCTCTTCCTATTTTATTCACTGTTCTGTGCAAGATCTTCAGGAGATTTTTGTTTGAAGCCTCAGCTTGTCCGTTCCCTTGAGGATAGTAGATAGATGACCAATGTTGAGTAATTTTGAACTTGGCACATAAGTCATCTAGGTCCTTGTTTTTGAATTGTCCCCCGTTATCTGTGATTATAGAATGAGGGATCCCATATCTGCAAATGATGTAATTCAGGATGAACATAGAGATCTGTTTCCCTGTTGCTTGTGTTAGAGGAACTGCTTCTACCCATTTTGTAAAATAATCTGTAGCTGTGATTATATGGGTATGTCCATTAGAAGAGTGTGGATGGATAGCACCTATGAGATCAAATGCCCATTGTTGAAAAGGCCATTGTGTAGTAAAGGGAATCAGATCTCTCCCTGGAGCATGAATCAAGTTGCCATGTACTTGACACTGTTGACAGTTTTTAGCAAATTTAATAGCTTCTTTTTCCATTTCAGGCCAATAATACCCAGCCCTAATAAGTTTTTGAGCTAACGTTAACCCATTCGAGTGTGACCCACATATACCTTCGTGGACTTCCTCTAATGCACGTTGAGACTCTTCTCATTCTAAACATCTAAGTAGTGTACCATCTAGACCTCATTTGTACAGATCATTACCAATGATGACATATCCGGATGCGGATCGGATAAGGTTTCATTTCTCAAAATGGTTAAAGGACTCAGGGATGATTTGGTCGTGGAGATAGGAGAATAGATTTTTGTAGCGAGATGAGTCATAACCTACAATAGTGCAGATCATGCGGGTTTCAGGGGAGTCATATGCAGGATAGGATAGGGCTTCCACCAGGAACTCATAGCGTAGTTCATGTTCAGGCTGTTGTAAAAGAGTAGATAATGTTGCCATTGCATCAGCAGCCTTATTCTCCATTCTGGGTATTTGCTCAAATGTGATAGAGATGAAGTATTTCTTTAAATCATCTACCATTCTCTTGTAAGGAATGAGCTTTTCATCTTTGGTTTGGTATACATCATTGACTTGGTGGATAACCAGTTGTGAGTCCCCATGGATGTGCATCTCTGTAACTCTCCACTGTATTGCCATTTTCATACCATTGAGAAGTGCCTCATATTCAGCAATATTGTTTATGCAAGGAAACTTTAATCTGAATGCTTTGGGTATCGAGTATCCTTGAGGAGTGATGAACAATATGCCTGCTCCGGATCCATTCTGTGTGTAGGAGCCATCAAAGAATAATCTCCATGCTCTAGAAGAGAAGTGCATGATAGAGGAATCGGGAAATTCCATTTGCATGGGTGTATCATCAAACAGTGGTGCTTCAGCTAATTGATCAGCAATGACCTATCCTTTGATAGCTTTTCTTTCAACATATTCAATGTCAAATTCGCTCAAGAGCATGACCCATTTAGCTAGTCTACCTGTGAGGGCAGCTTTGCTTAGGAGATATTTCAGTGGATCAATTTTAGCTACCAAATGAGTAGTATGAGCTAACATGTAGTGTCTCAATTTTTGTGATGCAAAGATCACAGCGAGACAGGCCTTCTCTATCATTGAGTAGTTCTTCTCATAGGCCACTAAAGTTCGGCTGATATAGTAGATGGCTCTTTCTTTCTTGTTCTCATCATGCTGTGCTAGCAATGCCCCCAGTGATGTATCTGTTGCGGAGACATATAATATTAATGGCTTCCCATGAATAGGAGGCATCAATATAGGTGGATTTGATAGATACTGCTTGATATGTTTAAAGTTGTTCTCGCATTCTTCATTCCATGCAAAGGTCACACCTTTATGTAATGTTTTTGTAAAAGGCTGTGAGATGTCCGCTAGCTGTGATATGAATCTTCTGATAGATTGAACTCTGCCTTGCAACGTCCTCATTTGACTAATATTTGTGGGAGGTTGCATCTCTATTATAGCCTTGACCTTAGCTGGATCAACTTCAATGCCTTTCTTGGAGACGATGTATCCTAGGAGCTTTCTAGAAGTGACTCCAAAAGTACACTTTTTAGGATTTAGTCGAAGACTAAATTTTTCCATTTTGTCGAGGATCATGCTCAAGTCTGTTAGATGTTCAGTTCTAATCATGGATTTTGCCAAGGTATCATCTACGTAATCCTCCATTGTTCTATGCATCATATCATGAAAAATAGATGTCATTGCTCTTTGATATGTAGCTCCAGCATTTTTGAGTCTGAATGGCATAACATTCCAACAGAAAGTTCCCCACGCACATGTGAAAGCTATTTTCTCTTGATCTTCTGGAGCAATTTTGATTTGGTTGTATCCAGAAAAACCATCCATAAGGGAATACATTTCATAGCCCGCAGTCATGTCCACTATCATATCAATGTTAGGTAGTGGAAAGTCATCCTTAGGGCATGCTCTGTTCACGTCTCTAAAGTCTACGCATACTCTGATTGAACCATCTGGTTTGGAAATAGGTACAATGTTGGAAATCCACTCAGCATAGTCTATGACACGGATGAATCTAGCTTTTAGGAGTTTTTCTAGTTCTGCTTTGACTAAGAGTGCGACATGAGGATGCATCTTTCTCAATTTTTGTTTGATTGGTTTTACTCCGGGAGCAATGGATAGATGGTGCATAATGAGATTGGGATCCAATCCTGGCATATCTGAATATTTCCATGCAAAGTTGATCTTTTTCTCTGATAAGAAGGTAGTGAAGTTTTGTTTCTCTTCGTCTGATAGAGATTGTGCTACATGTACCAATTGTGGTTCCTCTGTTGTACCCAAATTGATGGATTGAGTTGGCTCAATCAGAACTGGAGATCTATCCTATAAATGACTTGGAAGGACATCAAATATCTCATCCTTAGGTGCCTCAGAGAGGTTTTCACCTTTAGATACGTCTTTTCTTTTTACTTTTGTTAGTTCTGAGACTGCCACAAAGTGGTTTTCACCCTCAGAACTCTTTTTCTTTTTCTTTTTACTCTTGTTTTTCTGACTAAGATATTTGATGTCCGAATCGGTCATGCTGACACTCGGTTCACTGATGGAAGTACTCATAGGCTCAACTGCATTGAGGTAGCAGGCAAGGGCATAGTCATTTGGGAAGGTATACATACCATGGTTTGGGTTGGTGGAAGTTTGGTCGATAAGATTAGGGCGTTGGATAGTCAAAGTGGGAAAGGCTTGGGATATGGTGTTCACAGATGTGGATATGTCATCATTGGTCCTAACCTGACGCTCAAGTTCAAAGGTGATATTACAGCTCAGAATGTTCAATTCATGAATAGGCTCAACATCAGCATAGGAGTCCTCTTCAGCCATAGGTGGATCAAACACGTTAAGTTCATTGTTTCGCTCTAGACCTACGTTGGGTTGAGAGACATATTGGTGAATAACATCAATAGATTTCTCTATTATAAGCTCATCTTCTTCTGGAATGGCACCCCATTCATAATCATTTGACTCATCTTCTAATTCAAAATCTCTAGGAAATCTTAGAAAGTGCGTGAAATCAGGATGAATACCCCAAGAAGGATTACCCTCAGTCTCTGACTTGAATTCATATTCATGGGAATCAGTGTCAGAATAACTACCCCCTGCTTCTTGATCAGTTTGATTGCCTTCGAGATTGGCTGGTTCTTGTGGTACAACCATCTCTTGCGCTACAGTAGGTTCTTGTGTTTCTACTACATTAATTCTTCTGATAGGATCATCTGTATCATCAAGAAGATCTTTGATCTCTTTAGGCAATTTTTCATAGGGGATAAGCTCAGAGCTATCTGAATCATCATCAGAGGGTTCTGTTTCTTCTTTCTTAAGAAGGGGTTCTCCTGGTGCAATTTGTTCTATGACATGAGAACAACCACCTCTAAGATGATAGGGTTTCTTTTTAAACCCTATGCCACCAGTATCTTTTTTTGCTCAACCAATATGTGAAATGGGGGTCACAAGACCCTTTCCCCTAATTCCTAGAGGTCCTTGACCAGAATATCCCATCTTGGCTATCAATTTGTTTCCTGGACCATATGAATTAGAAGGGACTGTAGGTGCTATAGATTCACTAGGTTGAACAATTTTAGATTCAGAATCCTCTTTATATAGCCATGTCAGCACAGCTTCATCCTATTCAAATTCTTGTTTAGATACTTGTTCCACCACAAAATGTCTTTTGTATGCTTCCATAGGTTCCTTAGGTTCTGATTTAGACTGCTTCAAGGATTGGCCATATGACTTAGGTGAGATTGGGAGAGATGTCAGAGACAAGACTAGCTCTATAGTGTATTCTCCCATCCCATTTTCTTTGATATTGATCTCTTTAGCAATGTCATCCATCTTAGATGTGGAAGCCACATTTTGTTGCTTGATGGAAGATTCTCTGTTATTGGGAACAAGTTTATCGGCACTTTCCTTCAATGTATTGCAAGTTGTACTCAGATCAGCTGGGATAGTAACCTCCACTCCTTCATAGGGAAATTTCAAGCATTGATGGTATGTTGAAGGAATAGCCTACATTTCATGTATCCAGGGTCTCCCTAGAAGGATATTGTAAGCCAATGGTAGATCGAGCACCTGACATGTGGTATCTTTGATGACTGGAACCACCCGGATGGGCAAGACAATGGTGCCTTTAGAAGCTCTTTCTTGTTCATCATAGGATTTTATGGTGATCTTCTTTCGAGGATCAATAGCCATCTCTAAGAATCCCAACTGTGTGATTAAGTTGTAAGAACAAATGTTGAGGCCTGCGCCCCCATCTATCAACACACGTTTGACTCGACGGTTCTGGATCAAGACTTCTATGTGCAAGGGCTGATTATGTGGGTGACTTAGGGAGTTGTCATCCTCTTCTAAAAAGGAGATACATTGCGGAGATGTTAGATGACCAACCATAGTCTGGAACCTGTCTAGATCTAGATCATCAGGAACATTAGAGCTGAGAAAAGCTTTGTCTAGGATATCTTGGTGAGCTGGAGATATTCAAAGTAACTCAAACATAGAGATTTTGGCATTGGTATGCTGGAGTTGTTGTACGATGCTGTAAGATGTAGGTCTGGTATCCTTTGGATTGGAAGATTTCGAGGCAACCTTCTATTTAGAAGCAGATGTGAGATTGAAAGGTATCTTAGGGACATCAAATGAATTTGGTGTTTGTCCTTTCAGATGCGTCTGAGCTTGTGATCTGGTAACTGCATTAGCTGAGGAATGATTTCTATCTCTTCATACAATCGTAATGACATTACAGCTCTCAGAGAGGCATGGTTCCACCATATTGATGACAGCATCATTTCCAGGGTAGGCATAGTTGACTTTTTCCCCCATGTTAGGCTGAGAAGTGGAAACTCCCTTGCCATGTTGTGGAAAAGGTTCTGTAAATGCTGTGTGATCATTATTGCTGGTAGGATTATCGATTGTGATGTCCCCTTGATCTATCAAGTCTTGAATGGTATGCTTCAAATGGAAGCATCCATTAGTTCTGTGGCCTTTAGTTCGATGGAAAGCACAAAATTCATTATCTTTCCACCAACATGGTTTTGGATTCGGATCAGGTTTTCAGATTGGTGGTAAAGAGATCATGTTATCAGCTATCAGGGTCCTCAGAGCAGATTCCAAAGATTCTCCCAGGGGAGTAAACTTTCATTTATTATCCCATCGTTGGAATGGCTTCTTTAGAGATGGTTCAGTAGATTTTTTCTCTGAAGCTTCAATGGCTTTGGTGGCAAGGGTGAGATTGTAGGCCGGTGCCTTTGATGGGGTGTGGATAGTGTCAACAACACCGTCAGAGATGATACCTTTGTTTCTATTCCAGCTCTTGTTTTTATCTTTTGAGCTAGATCCCGATTCAGACTTGTCCTTTTGAAGTGTGATTTCTCCTTTCTTGACAAGTACTTTCTCAATCTTGATTGCATTATCCACCATTTTATCAAAAGATACATGATCTTGCATTTGCAATGGATAGTTGAGCTCTGGAACAAGGTTATTGATAAAGATTTCAAGTTTCTCCATTTCAGGAATTGGTCTAGCATATAAAGAAAACTTCTTTCGCCACCTCTTGAGAAAAGTTAGGAATGATTCCCCTGGATATTGCTTGAGGTTACAGATATCGATCATGGTAATCGGATGTTGAATATTGTAGGAATATTGTTGATAAAACAATTTAATCAATTCCTCAAAAGTTTTGATCGTAGAAGGTAATCTTGAAAACCACTGAATGGATGCTCCTCCCAAGGATCTAGGAAAAAGATGTATTAGATAAGTCGGTTCATGCATGAATTCCATGGATTGTGTACAGAACTCTCTGACATGATCTTGAGGATCAGAGTGTCCGTCATATTTGTCATACTTTGGTATCTCCACTCTTTTTGGGAATGGAGGCATATACAAGTCTTTGTCAAAAGGGAAAGGACAAAGGGCCTCCATGGAGAATTCCTTGGGTTCCTTCTCTTTCTCAATTTTATTCATTTTGACGTGCATAGCGTGCAGCTGGTTCATTATGGCCGTCATCGGAGTTTCTTCCTCATGCGTGATGATATCTTTGACATTGAAGTGAGGAGGAAGTTTAGCTCCTTCTTGGCCTAATTGAAAAAAGTATGCCTCTCTATCCATTTTCAAGAAATGCCTCATCATTATTTTGAATTCATCATCATTCTGACACCGATGGATTTCAAAGGGTGTAGGGTCTTGGTCGGCATTATGTTGAGAATGGTGTCCCTGGGATCCTCCTCCTAGAGAACCATGGTTTGTCCCTGCTTGAGACATGGTAGGAGTTTTTGGGCTCCCTGGAATAGATTGAGGAGGAGTTTGTTGATTACCTCTGTGAGTTGATAGAGGAGGTATGTAACCAATTTTCAATCGAAAGTTACCAAGACCGTCGTCTTCGTAGATACCTGACTTGATGAGTTGTTCAAGAGTTGGACCCGGGGTATTGGTCAAAAGTAAGTTCTGAGATGTTTCTTCTGATTTCTTGTGTGAAGAAGCTCTGGTCTCCACCATTAACTTTGAATGAAACAGAAGAAAAGGATGAAGACAACTGAAGAACAATTTGATTCGAGAAAATTGGATGACGCAACCTTGTCAAGATTATGATAGTTTTGAAGATCTGATGAGATGTGGGTGAAGGAAACTGTGCCCTGGATGTATGGGATAGATCGCCCAAAAGATAGCGGACATGAGTTCTCAACACTTAGTTTGTTTTGAAGATTGATTGATTAAAGATTGATAGTTATGACAAGGTTTTGACACGAGATAAAAGGATTCAAATTGATCAAATAGAAGACTAGATCGGATTCAAAAGATCAAACTCGAAAAATGGTAGAATTCTCAATAGCTACTGCTCTGTTCCTGACACAATGATATTTTTGACAGATTCTGGAACTAGGCTGGAAACATTGGATATCTTGCAATTTGACAATTTCTGACAACTCTCTCAAATTTTTCCAAATGACACTCTGCAGACTCGTACGACACTGGGTAGTCTATGAAATGACAGTTGCTAAACTCATATGACAGTTGGGTAATACTAAAATGACACTTGACAAAACTCGTACGACTTTTGACTTCTTGAAATTACTTTTCACTCCAGAAAGAACTTTACGTCAATTTTTGCAAAATTTAAGGTTTTCAGTTTTGGATTGTTTGCAAATTGTACTGTCCAGATTTTGAAGGTTATACCATATTTGATCATTTTTAATAGCCAAGTAGATAAATAAGCACGCAGAATAGCAAGCAAGTGATTCCAAGCACGTCTGAAAACAATGAACAAGGGCAAAAGCAACCTTGCGCATGAACAATCAAGTGACCAAATTGTGCTAATCCTTGAGAGTACTAATTGTGTATGTTCTAAAAAGTTTTGCAATAACACACATATACCTGAGAATGAAAAATTGGGCTCTCTAGGGTTTTTAGTAATGGTTTGACTCTGCAACTTTTATGATTCAAAGGGGTGAACTCCAATCCCGGCGCACCAGGGTTTTGACACAGTCTGAGAACTTAATCTTCAAGAGCTGCTAGGGAGATCTGACAACCCAACAATGAACCATACCCATGGAGATTTCTTCCACAAGGACATTTATATAGCGGCTGTCACTACCATGGCAAAAATAGCTATTACCACTTGAGGTTCCGTCAACGCAGTTTGCCCTATGAAGGGATTGTCCGCTACGGTTAACCCTCTCTAAAGATGACTCACAATAGTATACCACAAGGGGACTTGGCTCCAGATTCAAGGTTTTGACACCTCTTCACTTTTAACCCAAACAAAGCAAGCAGATTAATCTGACACGCTAAGACAAAGTTTTGTTCCACCAAGGTCTGTGATATCAACTCCACGTGATCTATCAACCTCTCCGGGGAGAGAATGTATCAATCAATAAGAGAAGACGCACTAACCAATTTTGATTCACCAAAGCTCGTGATATCAACCCCACGTGATCTATCAACCTCTCCGGAGAGAGAATGTGTCGATCAATAAGAGAAGATGCACTAACCAAGCTGAATGTGAAACGCACTAAGTATCCTCCCTACCTACAAGGATTCTGTCATCAAGAAAGATTTCGCTAGGAATCCAATCTCTCAAGAATCACGAATAGTGTTCATAGGGCCTAATTACTATGTGAGCACAGATATATTCCTGAAAGTAAATCTACCAAAAGTACCCAAAAAGTAGAAAGAGGAACACTTAATGCTTAAAGCGAATATGAGATGAGTCCACAAGGTGGAACACTTAACACCTCACACAAGCTAAAAATGAGTCCCCAACTTAGAAAACAAGTGAGTTCCTAAAAGCACAAAAGGGTTGCCAAGTGGAACATTTAACGCTTCTGTCCTGTTGACCCCTCCCCTTTATGGCACTGAGATTGCAACCACAGGGTGGAAATGAGGGGCCGGCGGATTAGCGAGTCCAATAACCCAAGATAGCAATCAAGATCAATCACAAGTATTCTAAGACTACTTAATGAATCCTTAAGGGATTACAACCTGGTATCAATTATGTAAGTGTGTAGAGATAGATAAAAGCATGAAAGGATGCACACAAGCCAGACACATAAGAGATTTATTTTAGGATCCAAATTGAAATATTATCAGCTTGAGAAGAATACCTTAGGTCCAACGCTCTGCAATCCAGAATTTAGCACACATCTGAAAGTACAAAATCAAGACCAATCAACAGCAAATTGTAAGCGTTAGAAATCAATAATCTGAAAGTACAAATCTACAAATTATGTGTCTCTGTAGCAAAATCTCGAGCGAGGCAGAATGCGGTCCCGCGCGAGGAAACACTATCTCGCGCGATGAAGAATGAAGTCTCGCGCGAGGAAGTACTATCTCGCGTGACAAAAATATGAAGCCTCGCGCGAGGAAGTGGAGTCTCGCGCGATAAAAGATAAAGTCTCGTGCGAGGAACTGTAGTCTCGCGCCAGAAAGTGATTTTTCGTGCACAAAAATGATACCAGTGAAATTTCGCATGACACAGAAAGAAATCTCGCGTGACGCAAGTGAAATCTCGCGCGAGAATTTGTACAAAGATGTACGGAAGTATGGATAGAATGATAAAAATCGCTGTGTACGGACAACTTTGATAGAAAAAGTGCCAAAATTTTTTTTTTCTTTTTTGCAGGCAAAAAAGAAACAAAAAATAACGTCCTACAGAGTATACTAGGACCCTTGAAACCCTTATCCTCAAAAGATAGAAAATTGATAGAAATGAAGGGAAACCCGTTTCAGGGCCCCACGATGGGCGCCAGAAATGTGTGTGTGAAAATTTTACCTGATCTGTAGACACAACACTCAGTAAAACATTAGAGGTTAGTGATAATCAAAATCGTGCAAAATTGAAAGCTATCTAACCAAGCGATTTACTGTCTTCTAATAGGTGCGAGATTAATGTTCTCAGATTGTAATCGAGATCAGTGACCTAGACGACACCTAAACGAAGGATTTGAATGCAATTCTAGATATGGAATAAATGCAATTAATCTATATTTTTGATATTTTCTATGCAATAAGAATGATAAAAATTGATATGATATGAATGCTATTGAAAACTGATATGCTATGCTAATCTAAGAATGATATGAAATATGAATGCAAAAATAAGATTGATCTCACAAAAATATCGATTCGCAAGAGCTTTGATTCTTCAATTCCAATTCTCCAGCGTGATTGTGCAAAATATGAGATGATTTGTGAAGAGCTGAAGCCTTTAATTTATAGAAATCTAGGGCTTTGGAGGTGCATGGATAAAAGCCATAAATCACTCAAATTAACTCATCTTGATTTTTGAGTTATCTAATCATAAAAGATAGTTAATTCTCAAAATCATGCAAAAATAGCTTTTTAACTCAAATTAGAGTTTTTAGATCAGCTTTTTGAACTCCAAAAGGATGTTGAGTTCCAAAAAGTCAATAACTTGCATTGATTTTCTGATTTGGAGTTTAACTGTTTCTTTTGAATATGCATAATAATTAAGAATTAAATAAATAAATAAAGTGATTTATCCTCAACTCAACTGATTTTTGAAAATAAATAATGAATTTATGGGTTAATTAACTATTTATTCAAACTTTTATTAAAAATTATATTATTAAATAATGACAACATGCTTTAATTAATTAAATAAGAATTTAATCAATTAAAGATAGGAATTTTGATTTATTGTCAAAATTAAATAATACAATTAATAATAGATAGAATTAAATTTAATTAAACAATTAAGTGGCAAATATTAAATCTAATTAATTAAATATGAAAATATTCAATTAATCAAACTTAGGATAAATATGATTTATTGTCAAATAATCATTAAATTAAAGATAATTAAGATGATTAGGAATATTACTAGGAATATTCCCCAATGCAGAATTTAAGATAATCAATTATGATTCGATGATGTTTAGATGTGCCTTAGGTTAGGACTTTGATGTCGATTTCGTTCGAATTGAATATGTAGGAGATTAATGAACTTATAGCCCATTTTTGGGGTATTACACATATCACCATACTTTCTTGGAAAATAAAAAGCTTTGGAGGATTTGATCATCCTATGAGGAGGGTTGGAACATGGTTGTTGTATACAAGAGCATGTAGGAAGTTGAGTAGAGGATATCAAGTAAATTTTTCAATTACTCAAGGGAATTTCCTAATGATTTTGATAGGGTAAAGATATTAGAGTTATTTATCCAATCTATAAAGATGCTTCTAAATGTGGATGAATTTTCTATTACATTTATCCATGTGCCTAAAACAAGTGGCAATGGAGGTCCACTTGCTGTTATGCCTCTTGATAGGAAGTCACATGGACCATCAGTCACGTCAGCTATTTCACAAGATATTAGAAGTATAGTAGGGGGAAGGAAGATGAATAAGTGTTACAAGATACTCAACTTGAACCCTACAAGCCCATGATTGGTGGCATTGATGATATTTTTGATATTGTAAAGCACTTAAATAAATATGTAAGGAAAATATATGGTAAGAAATTCATGATTGATGATGACTTTATCAAATCTAAGGAATTCAAAATGTTTTCTTATGATAGAAAAACAAGTAATTGGTAGAGAAGCTAGATATGATTGATGATGAGAAGAGAAAGGAGGCTACATATACCTTTTTGCAAAATTTTAGGAAAGACCTAGAAATAATGACCCCAGAAGAGAAGATGGTTGTTTATTTCTCCCAAGTGTAGACATCTCCACTTGTATTGCATTTGATAATTTAAAATTAGATACGAAGATGTGGATTGCACAACCAATGATGAAGGGATGGATAGGTTGTAATATGGGTTTGAATTTAGACCAAATGATAATACCCTTTCCATCTGGTCCTTGTATCCACTTGGTAAAAATCTAATTACCATTGAGAATGCACAAGATATCCTTAGGAATTTTATGATGTATAGGCTAGGGGATGTTACTTCAGAGGCAATGGAAAACTTAAATGTTGATGTTTCTCTTTTCAATAAAGAAAAGGTTGAAGAGGAAAATATTTTGATAAAAAATCGGCAAAGAAGGATAAGGGAGCTAGAGGGTGTTGTGCAGACCACTTCAGGACAAGGTATCCTATCAAAAGTTCATGAAAATATCTCTCTCTAGAAAAGAATGATTTGAAATTTGAGAAAGAAAAGAGAGAAGAAGTGGAGAGAGTTATTTCTTGTGCAACAATAAACTATCTCCTTAAATAAATAGTTGAAGATCACAAATTTTAAGCTAGCTTGGGACTTGATTGAGAAAAAGTATCAAAAAATGTAACTAAAATTGTATATAACATGACATAAATTTCAATCTAACACCAATGTCATTACTATGTAGAGAAAAATGGATTTCAAACTGAGGTTTGTGAATAAGGAGTTGTGTAGGATGCTTTCAACTATGCGACATGTTAAAAAACATCTTGTGTAGAATGCTCAATGGACTGAGATCTTTAAGGATGATAATAAAAAATCCTCAAGATAGGTGAGTTGATATTGAAACATCACATGTTGATGAACTACAATTGATAACCAAATTAATTGAAGATCAACGATTCGAGATCACCGAGTACTGAAATGATATGTAAGATAATTAAATCAGTTATTTTGTTGTCATTAATGTCAACTAGTTTTGATAGTACTTATCATGATAGTTGCAAATATCTAAACATATATAAAGAGGAGAGAAAAGATGAAGAATTGAGATATCTACGTGGAGAAAGATGGATATGATAGATGAGGATAAGGAATATTTTTGGTAACTTATTGATGAGTCTATGACTTCATATGGTTGACTTGATTATGTTACATTAATCTATTATGAAGTTAGAAGAAAAAATTAACAAAGCAATGTGGTCAGTAAATGAAGCACTTCAGTATACATGGAGCCAGTGTAGTGTATACTGAGCGATAGTATTAACTGAGCTTGTGTTCATCGACACATTTCTTCATTAACCGAGTAGGGATGAAAGCATATAATACTTAAGTTTAGCCAATAGAAATTGATGAGCTGTAAAGTGTTTTGATTTCATGATTGAGAATAAAGTTTGTTACAAGATACATGACTCACAAAATTTGTAGAAGATCTAATGGATGGAATTAAAACATGTTTCTGACACAACCACCTAAGAAAGTTTAAGAGGCAAAATCAATGAAGGAGATTCAGAGGCAAAATCTGATGGTTGATATGAAAATGGATTATCTATCTATATAAGATATATGCATTTCTTTATTGAAATAGGTTAGAAGATAGAAGACTACAGAGATTTCATGTGAATACAATTTCATGCACACCTGATTAGACTGGTTGAAGAAGAACCGAACTGCAGAATAATACCGAGCATCAAAGAGCTTTTACCGAGGGATAGTAAGTTAATGAATATCAAGGAAATGAATTGATATATTGATTAGAGGATTTGTATGTTAGAAATGAATGCTAAAGTGTTTGGAATCCATTCTATAGTAGTTGTTGTTGCATTCATGACTACGATTGTCATTGATGTCAATACAGTGATTTACTGAAGACTTGCAGAGAAGCAGATAGAGTTTGGATTAGTGCACGTGGGTTATTGCAGTTGGAGCTATGTGATGTTGAGGATATACTTATGATATGTCATTTTTCTATGGTTAAGAGCAAAGTCATTAATTCATTGATTCATGGAGGTTATGATTATTTTGGTGGAAGCAGTGTTCACGCAATGTTCTTGAGTACCGGTTTGTGGAAATCAGATCATATCTCCTAATCAGGATGGAATCTAGTTTTGTGCAGTTAAAGGGAAGTTGGAGACACATTGATAGTGATGTGGATGATAGTGCAGACTTTGAGGTCACATGAGTGAAGATTTATTGTATTTGAAAGTTGACAGGTTTATGTAATTTTGGTGTAGCGTGTGGAAACTTTTATTTTGTAATTCTATGCTGACTCATTTGTAATTATTCGAGTGTGGTGTAAAGGAAGGAATGTATTTCCTTGTTGATATATAATTGAAATGTAGTTGTAGTGATGATGTGTGATGTGATATGCATGAAGTGAAGAAAAGAGCTAAGTATGAGAGTGAAATTGTGAAGGAAGATATGGGAAGTACAAAAAACTAAAATTGAGATTTGATGTAACAATGAGTGGAGTTTGGCATAGTTAGAGAAGAGGTAACATATTATTCTATTGATTAATGCAAAGATTATTTGAATAGTGTATTTAATGATCTTACCCTGAAGCTGTTTGGGTAGTGGGTCCTTCTATCTTCTATAACTCTTAACCGGGTTAGAATCTTTTAACAGA
Organism: Chamaecyparis obtusa; assembly: GCA_027943335.1. Lineage (NCBI taxonomy): Eukaryota > Viridiplantae > Streptophyta > Pinopsida > Cupressales > Cupressaceae > Chamaecyparis > Chamaecyparis obtusa. The sequence goes on from BSBK01000918.1 coordinate 1,188,328, forward strand.
GATTCAAAATCTCCTAATAGGGATTCATATGTACTGAATATATTTCATAAGACTCCTAATTGATTCCATCCTCTCACAAGCAATATTCATATTAGTGCATCTTTTGTGGGCATCATTCCCACCAGGGTTTACTCTTTGATCAAGAGGTTCCCTAGTCAAGATATCTCATGTCATTGTGTTATTGTGTATGAATATCTTTCTATGGTTGGTAATTATATTACTTATATGGTTTAATGTTGTTGAAGATGATAAAATTTATAACTATTTGATAACTGATTCACCCCCCCCTCTCAGTTATCTTGGTGGACTTTACTTTCTAATAATTGGTATCAGAGCGAAAGGTCCTTGAAAGAGAATTTTAACAGCTTAAGGAGATCCATGGTGAATTTTAGGAAAGAAAGCCCTAAGTTTGATGCAGTAAATTTTGACAGCTGGAAAGAAAAGATGAAGATAGACCTATTATGTTTAGTACCAGGTTATTGGTTGATTACAAAGAATAATAAGACTATCATTGAAGAGGACAATCTTGAAACATGTACTATGGAAGAGAGAGATCTATTCATGTGTAACATACTTGCAAGAGGAGCACTTTTGATAGCACTACTGGAGAATGAGTACAGTTACGTAAAATATTTGAAAAAATCTCATGAAATTTGGAATGCTTTACAATCTACTTTTAAAGGTGATGAACATGCAAAAAGAGTTAGATTACATAATTGGATATGTGCATTTGAAGATATAAGAATGTTGGAAGATGAATCTGTTAGAAGTTACATTGCTAGAATGTCAGAGATCATTTCAGGTATAAAATCTTATGGAGGAACGAAGACATAGAATGAAGTGATATGGAAAATTCTGAGGACATTAACTCCTATATTTAACCAGACAACATAGATGATTGAACAAGTGATACCTTGTACAAAAAACTTTACAAGAGAGACTCTTCTTGGAAGATTGGAAGTAGTAGAAATGAACCTGAGATTATCAGGAGACTTACCTAGAATGGAGACAACATTCAGTGCTCTTAGTGTTCACCCTACTTGATCAAGAAGCATCAGTGTGAGTGGAGATTATGCTAGTAGCAGAAGATCTAGAAATGAAGAAGACAAGAAGATTGAAGAAGGTATTGCATTGCTTGTGAAAAGAGAACCAGACGGTAAGAAAATTTTTAAATGTTGGACTTGTCAAGAATATGGTCATTTTGCATCTAAATGTCCTAAGAGAGTTAAAAAGTACAAAAGCAATTTCAAACCTATAATATCTAAGGAATGTTATTATGCTAATGATGCATATCTTGAAGCTAGTATATAAAGAACTTTAAGTGAAAGTGATATTGAGAATAATGATGACATAGGATTTGTATCAATTAAAGAAGAAAATCTTGAATCTGATGTTAAGGAAGAAAAAGCCTTAGTTTCTCAATTTAAAAAGAAGATTATAGATAGTGGTTGTTCACATCATATGACTGGGGACATGAAAAAGTTCATAAAGTTGAATGAATATGATGGTGGAGTAGTTAGAGTTGGGAACAATGCACCTTGTTTGATTAAAGGTATAGGATCTATTACTCTTGATGGAAAGACTAATACTGATGATGCTTATTTTGTGGATGGATTGAAACATAATCTCTTGAGTGTTGGATAGTTAGTTGATAAGGGATATCAAGTTTGGTTTACTGAGAAAACTTGTGTGATAAAAGATCAAGATGGAAATCTGATTGGAACTTGATCTAGAACTAGAGGTAATGTATTTCAATTGAATCCTATTGAGATGACATGCTTGATTACTAAAATTGATGATAGTTGGTTATGGCATAGAAGGTTTTGTTATATAAACTTTGATAACATTGTGAAAGTAAGTACTATTCTTGTAGTAAGAGATTTACATAGAATTATGAAGCCTACTAACATGATTTGCAAAGAATGTGTAAAGGCTAAACAGAAGAGATCTTTTTCTAGTAAGAATTTTACATCTATAGAGAAGCTAGAGATTGTTCATATAGATTTGAGCAGTCCTACAAGGACTAGAGGATTCTATGGAGAAAGGTATTTTATGATTCTTGTTGATGATTTTACAGGAATGATGTGGATTGCATTTCTTAAAGAAAAATCTAAAGCATTTGATAAGTTTAAGATTGTTAAGAATAAAGTTAAAAATGAATCTAGAATGAAGATTAAATTTTTAAGATCTCATAGAGGTGGAGAATTTAATTCTAGAGAGTTTAACAACTTTTGTGAAGAAAATGGCATTAAAAGACAGTATTCAGCCCCTAGAATGCCTTAACAAAATGGTATTGCAAAAAGAAGGAACATATTAGTGACTGAAGCAGCAAGAGCTATGTTGTTTGAAAATAATTTGGTAAAGATATTCTGGAGAGAAGCAGTGAACACAATAGTATACACAATGAACAGAGTACAAATGAGAGTAGACACAGAAAAGACACCTTATGAATTATGGTTTGGACATGCACCCTCAGTTAAGTATTTTAGAATTTTTGGAAGAAAATGTATATAAAGAGAGATGATGATATAGGAAAGTTTGATCCTAGAAGTGATGAAGGTATATTTCTTGGATATTCTTTGAAAAGAAAAGCATATAGATGTTCTAATAAAATAACTAAGACTATTATTGAGAGTGCAAATGTTAAAGTTGATGAAAAGTTCAAAATTCAGGAAAGAATGCTTGATTATGAATCTGATGAAGAAACTCATCCTAAGCCTAATATTGGAACTATTGAATTGTTTTATGAAACTAATAGTGATTTGTTGAATGAAAGCCATAGTGAAGTTATTGAAGAACCTACATCTGAAGAGAGATCTGAGACAGTGACACCTAGCAAGAGTTTGTTAAAGAATCATCCTTTTGAACAGATTATTGGGAGCATCAAAAGAGGAGTTCTTACTCGAAATAAGGCACAAGAATAATTATGTTTGATTTCTCAAATTGAACCTAAGACTACTAATGAAGCTTGTGAAGATGAAAATTGGACTAATGCTATGAAAGAAAAACTAGATCAAATTGAAAAGAACAAGACCTGGGAATTGGTCCCTAGACCTAAAGACAAGAATGTTATTCGGACTAAATGGGTACTTAGAAACAAGATGAATGAACAAGGAGAAGTAGTAAGAAACAAAGAAAGATTGGTATGTAAGGGTTACTCACAACAAGAAGGAATTGACTATGAAGAGACTTTTGTACCTGTTGCAAGAATTGAAGCAGTAAGAATGTTTTTGGCATATGCAGCTTACAAGAAATTCAAAGTGTATCAGATGGATGTGAAGGCAGCATTTCTGAATGGAGAATTGGAAGAAGATGTTTACATTGAGTAGCTTGAAGGTTTTCCTTTAACTCAACAAGGAGACATGGTATGTAAATTAAAGAAAGCTTTATATGGACTTAATGATGCAGGAACATCCTGGGTGTAAGAGCAATCTTGCATCACCCAAAAATATTTCTATTTTTATATTCAATAAGGGCTATTTTGTGCAGAGCTGCTATTTATGGAAAGTTACTATTTTTGGTAATTTTTGTATGTGCTCAGAATGATCTGATTTCTTTCTTGGAGGTTCATTTTGGTCATATAAGTCTGCCAACAAAGTTTCATGGCTAGATCAGGTGTAGTTTTGAAGATATTGAAGATTTTCGGTATTGGCAGCAGGGTATAGAAACTTTGAACTCAGTTTTGAAGGCTTTAGAGGCCCCAGATGAGGTCAAAAATTTGGGTGATGGATGCTTGCGTGGATTAAGCTTGTAGAGCGCTTCGTGGCATTTTTGAAATGGGGTTATAATAGTCAATCGGGTCAACTGGTGATGACTTATGATCTCCGGAAGTCGGGTCACCTGAAATGGCAGAAAATAATTTTCCTTCAAAATTTCTGTTCGGGTTTCAAAAGTTATTTTGAGCCGAATTTGATGTAATAAATTGAAAAATAAAATAATTCTAAGCTTGGTCGGCCCTTAGGGCTAAATTTCTGGAACCTTCTCGGGCGGTGGAAATTGCCTATATAAGGAAGGCTGTATTATTGTCTTAGGCAGTTGGGAATAGTTCTGGGTAGTAGATCTGGGTATTGATTCAAGGCTTTGTCCTATAGAATATTGTAAGGGAATGCCCATGTGGCTTTGCATATTGTAATTCTAAAAGTTTGTAATTTCACATTTGTGGAGATAATAAGAAGCCAATTTTCTGTTCTTGCATATTATTGTTGTTGTTTCTCTATTTCTGTTATGTGTTTGTGGTATTAAGGGGAGCACCCTTCATCACTTAAACAAGCACCTAGAACTCGGTATGCAAGACTGGATAAATATTTGTTAAAGTTGGGATTTATAAAAGGTACAACCGATAGCAATCTATACATAAAGGAAATTGAAAATGGTTTGCTGGTTATAGTTATTTTTGTTGATGACATTATCTTTGGAGGAGAAGATGAAGCTAGTTACAAATTTGCTGATGAAATGAAGATGGAATTTGAAATTATTATAATTGGTGAAATGAAATACTTTTTGAGATTACAGATAACACAAAACAATGATGGTATCTTTGTAAGTCAGACAAAGTACTTGAATGACTTGTTGAAAAGATTTGGAATGGAGGATTGTAAACTAGTTGGAACACCTATGGTGACCGGACATAAGTTATCTAGCACAGATGAGACTCCTGTAGTAGAACAGAAGAAATACAGATCTATGATTGGAGGATTGTAGTATTTGACTCATATAAGACTTGATATAGCACATTTAGTTGGAATTGTAGCAAGATTTCAAGCTGAACCTAGAGAATCACATTATGCAATAGTAAAGAGGATACTGAGATATTTAAGAGGCACAATGGACTATGGATTATGGTATGAAAATTCTGATGATTTTACCCTATGTGCATATACAGATGTTGATTGGGGAGGTAGTGTTGATGATAAGAAAAGCACCAGTGGAGGAGCATTTTTCCTTGGAGGAAGATTAGTTTCTTGGCTAAGAAAGAAGAAAAATTGTATCTCACAAAGCACAACAGAAGTAGAATATGCAGTAGCAGCAAACAATTGTAGCCAGATAATTTGGATGAGGCAGATGCTGAAGGATATTAGAATAAAATTTGTTGAACCTGTTGTTATACATTGTGATAACACCAATATAGTTAGTATGACTAAGAATCCTATATTACATTCTAAGACAAAGCATATAGAGATTAAATATCATGTTGTAAGAGAGAAACTTGCTGAAAAAGGAGTCAGACTTGAGTACATAAGTACAAAGGAGTAGGTAGTAGATATATTCACAAAGCCTTTTCCTAAAGATACATTTGAGTATCTGAGAGGTATGCTTGGGGTTATGCCCCAACCTACTTTTTAGAAGTGATGCAGTTGGTTGGATCCATCCAGTGGTATATGAGCCTTATCTTTCTTCTAGACTGGATGTTGGTACTTCCTCTATAGGGGAGTATGTGTATCTGAGCTAAGTCATGAGGACTCTAGTAAATGTATTTTCTGAAAAGTGTCTTTTGACATTGAGTTGTTGTTGACTTAGTGATAGAATTTCTATCATTGATGTCAATGGGGGAGAAGTATGCATGAAAAATAATATGAGACATTTGTTGGAGAGAACTGAATAAGATAACAAAGCAAGATTTGATTGATGAAGAGGATTTGAAGAAGTAGTGTTGTAGTATTGGATTTTTGGAACATTGGATATTTTTTATCTATGTTTACATCAATGCCAATGGGGGATATTGTTAGGAATGAATGCTAAAGTGTTTGGCAGGCATTCTGTAGAAGTTGTTGCATTCATGACTATGATTGTCATTGATGTCAACACAGTGATTTACCAAAGACTTGTAGACAAGTAGACAAAGTTTGGATTAGCGCACGTGGGTTATTGTAGTTCGAGCTATGCGATGTTGAGGTTATACTCTTTGATATGTCATATGTCTATGGTTAAGAGTGCAGATAGTAATTCATTGATTCATGGAAGTTATGATGATTTTGGTAGAAGCAGTGTTCAGGTAGTGTTCTTGAGTAATGGTTTGTGGAAATCAGATGATATCTCCTAATCAGGATGGAATCTAATTTTGTGTAGTTAAAGGGAAATTGGAGACACATTGATAGTGATGTGGATGATAGCACAAAATTTGAGGTCACATGAGTGAAGATTTAATGTATTTGGAAGCTGACAGTTTTATGTAATTTTGGTGTAGCATGTGGAAACTTTTATTTTGTAATTGTATGCCGACTCATTTGTAATTATTTGAGTGTGGTATAAAGGAAGGAATGTATTTCCTTGTTGATATATAATTTAAATGTAGTTGTAGTGATGATGTGTGATGCGGTATGCATGAAGTGAAGAAAAGAGCTAAGTATGAGAGTGAAATTGTGAAGGAAGATATGTGAAGTACAAAGATCTAAAATTGAGATCTGATGTAATAGTGAGTGTGGTTTGGCATAGTCAGAGAAGAGGTAACATATTATTCTATTGATTAATGCAAAGATTATTTGAACAGTGTGTTCAATGATCTTACCCTGAAGCTATTTGGGTAGTGGGTCCTTTTGTCTTCTATAACTCTTAACCAGGTTAGAATCTTTTAACAGGGATTCATATGTACTGAATGTATTTCATAAGACTCCTAACAGAGTCCATCCTCTCACAAGGAATATTCATATTAGTGCATATTTTTTGGGCATCATTCCCACTGGGGTTTACTCTTTGATCAAGAGATTCCCTAGTCAACATATCTTGTGTCATTGTGTTATTGTGTATGAATATCTTTCTATGGTTGGTAATTATATTGCTTATATGGTTTAATGCTATTGAAGATGATAAAGTTATAATTATCTGATAACTGATTCACCCCCCCCTCTTAGTTATCTTGGTGGACTTTAGTTTCTAACATTGTATGGGCTTAGAATAGATCTGAACATCTGTAATTTGAGTTGTATTGTAATTTGATCAATCACTATTTTAGTTTAACCATTGATACAAAAAAATATCTTAACTGAGTGGAGTTAACCGTCTTATGATATACCCAATGTCATTTAATGAATGTACATTGTTATCCTATCGACCGCATAGTTAATGCTGGTTGAACGATAACTGTTAGTCTTAAATCCTCTAACAAGGTCACACCTAGCTATCTATTTTCAACCTTTAATAGGGTTGGCTTTTCATCGAGCTCACTTCAGAAGAGTGAAAAGTATTTTGGGTTACTGGTCCCAAGTGGTTTTTCCCTTAACAAGGTTTCCACGTTAAATATTTATGTTATGTGTTTCTGTGATGATTTCTTTATTGTCATACTTTACATATTGTATATTTGATTTGGTTGGTAATCACAATGAGTAATTAACTGGTAATTGGTAAAGACACAAGCAGTTTAGTATGTTATGTTACCGAGTTGCAGATATTTGCAAAATTTGTTTTAAGTGATACATTTTGTAATTGGGACTATTGGATAACTGATCTAACTGATTCATGCCCCTCTCAGTTATTCTAACAATTGGTATCAGAGCATCAGTTGCTTGGAACAAAGTTTTAAGGACTTTAGCAGAAAGATCACAAAATATATAAGAGGGAGGTGTCGAAGCTGAACAAGGAAAATTTTACCATATGGAAAAGTCAAATGAAACTTCACATATCTAGAATTGGAGATTTTTCCTTACATCTACTTGAGAATGGCTACTTACAACCACTGACTGGACCCTTGACTCTTGATCAACTGAAGGATCAACATGAACATAACATGACTATGATAGAGATTATTGCTGCTCTATCAGATGTTGAATTTGAGGATGTCAAAGATTGTATTACATCAAAGGGAATGTGGGAAAAAATAGATCAAGTCTATGGTGGTGATGTTAATGTCAAGAGAGCCCGAGATGAAAGCCTTAGAGGCAAGTTTGATGATATGAGAATGAAAGAAGGAGAAAATATTGTGTAGTATACAAACCAAATAAAGGAGGTAGTCAATGCTATCAGAGGATCTTGTGGTGTCATTGATGAAGATACAATGGTAAGAAAAATTCTAAGGACCTTGCTGCCTGCTTATGCAATCAGAATATCAGATATACATGAAATGAGGTCTGCACTTGGCAACACTCTTAATCTTGATAGTATGATTGGTAAGCTAACAACAATTGAGTTGAACAATTTTGATAATTGTATTGTACCATCTATTGAGTCTGCATTCGTGTCTTCTCTGAAGATCGGTAAGTCTAGCAGTAGAAATAATAGGGATGATAATGATAGTGTAGACACCTAAAAATCTTTTAGAAAATAAAGTATTTTTATTTTCTGAAAAATTCCTGATGACATCATCATTTATTAATTAATTAATTATTTAATTAATTAATTTATTTTTATGTCATTAAATCCCTTTATCTTAATTAAAAATATTTAATTAAGGAATCCCTCCCAAAAATGTTTAAATCTTATTTAAACATTATTCCCCTATTTATTAATTATTTTAATTAATAAATTGACCAAAAATCCCAAAATAAATAATTAATTTATTTTTTGCCCAAAACTTGGCCAATTTTCTTAAAACCACTAACCTCTTCTAGAATCTTCTAATTCTTTCTTAATCTCGATTAAAAGGCTAATCCCATCTTTTCTAACCCTAATCCCAACTCAAAATATTTAATTAAGATTAAATATTTAAATTTCATATTTATTGAAAATATTTCAATAAATATTCCCAAAACTTAAGCTTTTAGAATAAATAACTTTTATTCCATAAAACCAAGGAGAACTCTAGACTCTTCTAGAAACTTCTCAATCCAACCTCTTCACCCATCCTAATCCTAAGATTATCCTAATCCTAATCCTAATTCCTCCCCTAACCTTGTCACATTCCCTAAACAAGGTTAGCCAACTCTTAAGCTTACCCCAAAGTCAACAAAGAGGGCTTCCCTTTTTGAAATGCATTGAAGGCATTTAAGGCCTCCTTATCCCTCTTACATGCACTTATGGTGCATTTAAGAAGCCCCTCACCCCTTTCTTACACCCTTTGACCTTAGACACATTTCTCAAATTGTGCACATTCCTCCCATCTTTCAACCCAATGCCCTTGTGACACTTGTCACAAGGAGGTGATCCCTAAACTAGCACAATCCATGTGCTCCCCTTTGAATGAATCTTGGCCTCTCTTAAGGATTTCAATCCTAGCCACTCATTCTTCCTTCCCAAATCCTATAAATACCCCTCCTTTCAAGAGCAAATCAATTAGCTTAACTTTCATTCTCATGCATTGTTATTATACCCTTTTATTTCTAGACTTAGCACAAATCATTCTAATTTAGTTTACTTTCAAGCATTTTAGCACATCTTAATATAGCTTTAATGGATTAACCTAGTTTCTTCCATTGTTTTGCATAAGCATAGCATCATATCACATCTCATTTGGTCTAAAATCAATCCTAGATTACTCATCATGTAGCTTAATATTCATATCAGCATCATTTTGATCCTTGAGGCCTTAGGGGCAAATCAGGTGTTCTATACCTGTTTTGTGCCATTTTTGGGTTTTCATGAGCTTCAAATCATCCTAAATGCATTTAGAGTATGCTCCAAGTGCTTAGAGAGCACGCCCACATCCCCCTTATCAGAGCAAATCAAACAGTGCTTGGGTGCACCTATTTTTGGCTCAATCTGAGGTGGCTAGCTTAGAGTTTCCTTGTTTTTGTTTTGATTGTATGCTAGATTAAACTCTTAACATTTGATTGATTTAGGCCTTTCAAAAATAGATAACAGGTACCCTCCAAAGCCTTGCTCATAGATAGTAACACTGATGATGAGTTTGATGAACTTGAAGCTCTTATGGCCCAAAGGTTTCCTAAAGGTAAAGGTAGATATAGGGGTAAATTACCTTTAGAATGTTTCAACTATAGAGAAGTTGGTCATATTGCTGCTAGATGCCCAAATAGGAAAGAAGATGATAGAAACAAAGATCGATCTGGTGAAGGAAGCTATGGGAGGATGAACAACAAACATTACTAGCACTACAATAGAGATAACTAAGAGAACATTGATAAGGGAAAAAAGGTATGTTACATTGCTAAAGAGAATGATACTGATACTGACACAGATGATGATGTTGAAGTAGTATTTGTTGCGATGAAGGATGATTCTGAGGAAGAAGAAAGGTATGTAGAGAGAGCACTCATTTCTAAAGTTAGTAAAAATGATACATGGATCATTGATAGTGGCTATATGTTAGAAATAGGGAATACTGAGAGGGGGGGGGGGGGTGAATCAGTATTCTACAAACTTTATCTTTTTCCCAATTATGGATATAACAGATTATCTATACACATGCGGGTGCTCCCATAATAGTGTGTCCCACTTTTTTAGACATGCTAATTTTTGCTGAAATAACACATTTTTAATAAAATATGATGATTTAAGCATTGAGAGGTTCCATTTGAATTAATTAATTACAAATGGTTAGCTCAAAGCCTCTTAGATTAAACAAACATTGATATAACATCTATACTCTTCATTCATACCTACAATGGAGTCTCCTTCACACCTATTAAAATGCTGACAAAAAATCACTTTGACTTTATGTTTTGGCAGATCAAATGAATCCATTTGAAAAACCTATCTATGTAGTATGATGCTATTCAGAATAAGATTTCTAATGAATATAATTTTAATACATATTGAGTTCATTATCACTTTTAAATATTACTTTAACTAAAAATAGGTTGTTTAGTCATTCAACAACCTGTCTCTTCAAGACTTCAGGAAAAAAAAAATTACAAATTTTTTTAAATGAAAAATATGTAGGAAAGGAGTATTTGTGTTACCTTCCTATATAAAAAAAGAAAAAATGAATTTTGATATACACATATCAAGTTAAAGCAATCCAAGTGACCTTATGTCTAAATTAAAGTTACTGTCACTTTAGGACTTAATAAACTATGAAATATTGACCCAAAATGAATGAAACCAATTGCATCCTTTAGATATTGAAGTTAAAAATATAATCTCGAAAGAATTACATCATTATCATATTTAAAAAAAAGGTTATGTTGATCCAAGTGACAATAACTCTTGAAAAACACAATTTTTCACACAAACCACTTTTCGAAGGAGAAGGAAAAATGAATTTTAATTTTTTTTTTAAAATATATATTTAGAAACAAGAAAGAAAATTCTAAAATTCTCTAGTTTACATCATCTTCAAATTCCTAATAGTTTTGCGACAACATGTGATCGAAAGTGAAGTTTTTTCTCAAAATGCTGATCTCTATGTCAAAGTTGGCCAAAAAGTGGGACACACTATTGTGGAACCACCCATGCATAACATAAGAAGCTAAACAACATGCATAGCAATAAAATTGAAGAAATCATAACACATAATTTGTTCTCAAGGAAACCATGGCCAAGGGAAAACCCCGGTGGGGATGGTACCCACAAAGATACACTAATGAAAAGTATCCTGTTAAGGATGTTGACCCTGTTAGGATTCTATTACAAGCATATAATGTATCAGTCCTAATTAAGGGACTATAGGCCTTGTTAGAAGCCTCAACCCTATTAGGAGTTGGTAGTACAAAATGTGATTACCAGCTGAGCCCACTACCCAAACAAGTAATGTACAATATACACTGATTACAAAAGAGGTTAAGGTACATAACCTTATACTGCTTGCATTAATATCTCTTCACTGATCTTTCACTATCGCTATTACATATGCTTCATATACTTCGCATCATACTTCTACAATTACTTGCTGCTTGTTACAATTACTACTACACTTTACAATTACAATTACATTTACATATATACCAATAGCTTTATCCAAGAGTTAACATCTAAGATGTCATCCCTTTATATTTTTAAGACATTCTTTTGATAAACAAAATAATCCCTTAACTCTTTACCAGTTCTGCCTTCATATTTTGTCCTGTCAGCTTCACATTGTCTTCGGTAAAGCTATCATAACTTCTTCTGTACATGCCATACTGACTTTCACTCTAAGATGGGTCATCATTAGTCACCATAGAGTCTATGTTCAAGTGTGAAAGAACTGAACTCACTCTAGTCAACGTCGCAAGCAAAAACTATGTCTGAGTACACTGGTAAAAATACTGTTACATACTTAGACAAATATGCAATGCACTTTGTCATACTTGCTCTCTAACTTGTGTGATCTTCATGTGGATCATATGTTTCCATAATGACAACATCTATGCAATCAACTCAGCCAAATTGCCAACACTATACACATCACATGACTGGTGATGAAGAAAATTTTGATCATCCTGAGCAATAAAATGGAGGCTCTATAAAAATGGGTAATGATACAACGTGTATGGTTAGAAGAAAAGGATATTTACTGATAAATGATAAAATCAAATGTGATAAAGCTTATTGGGTAGAAGGAATAAATTACAATTTTCTAATTGTGGCACAACTTAACAACTCAGATCACCGTGTAGATTTTGAGAGCAAGAAGGTAAAGATATTTTATGATGGAGGAAAACTTGTTGGAATAGGAGCACAATCCAAAGGTAACTTGTTTTATCTTGACAATGTCGAGTCTTCCTAGTTAATGATGAAAAATGAGGATGCATGGTTATGGCATAAAAGGTTACGTCATGTAATCTTTGATAACATGATTAAGATTAGTAGAAAGAAAAAGGTTAGAGGTTTGCCTAGCCTAGCAAAGCATGATCATGTTATGTGTCATGAATGTCAAAAAGGAAAAATGACAAAATCTAGTTTTAAGAGTAAAGAATATTCAACAAAGGGAATCTTGGAGTTAGTTCACACTGACCTATGTGGTCCCATGAGAACTCAGAGATACTATGGATATATATATTTCATTTTGTTTGTTGATGATTACACTAGATTAATGACTGCAATGTTTTTAAAAGATAAATCTGAGACATTTAAGATGTTTAAATGGTACAAAGAAAAAGTACAAAAAGAAACTAAGAAAGAACTAAAATGATTGAGATCTAAGAGAGGTGGTGAGTTTGTTTCTGATGAATTCACTAACTATTATAATGAGCATGGCATAAAAAGATAGGTTTTTGCCCTGAGAACACCTCAACAGAATGGGATTATTGAAAGGAGGAATATATCAATTGTTGATTGTGTGAGGAAACTGATGTTACAAAAAAATGTTTCTTAGACATATTGGAGAGAGGCAGTTAGCACAATTGTCTATGTTCTAAATTGAGTACAATTGGAGAAAGACAAATAAAATACCCTACGAGTTATGTTTTGGTCACAAATTGACTGTAAGTTACTTAAGAATTATTGGTAGAAAACGTTTTATTTTGAAAGATGATAGGAACAAAAAATTTGACTCAAAAGGGGATGAGGGAATATTTCTTGGACATTCTACTAAAACCAAAGCTTACAGGTGTCTGAATAAAGTTACTAATAAGATGATTGAAAGTGAAAATGTCAGAGTTGATGAATTTGATGATAAAAATGGTGAAGAAAGCACTAAGGAGCCAAAAGACTATGGTAGATTCACTTATATGGAACATCCAGAGTACATACCGAAGCCATAAGTTGAGTCAACATAGCATTTGGAAAAGAACACCGAGGAACAACAAAGGGAAACTGAGGATCAGGATGGAGCTACCAAGAAAGGAAATGAACCTGAATAGGATGAACAACAAAGAAGGGATCAAGTGCTGTCAAGATTTGTCAGAAGAAATCATCTTGAGAACCAAATTATTGGGGACAAGCAAGATGGCATGCTGACAAGAAGTAAGTTAAGACAAGGTACATGCTTAGTTTGTGAGTTTGAACTGAAAAATGTTAAGGTTGCACATGAGAATGATGAATGGATAAATGCAATGAATGAAGAGATAGAAAAAATTAAGAAAAATAATACATGGACTTTAGTACCTAGACCAAAAGATAAGAATGTTATCAATACTAAATGGATTTTCAAGAATAAGTTGAATGAGAATGGAGAGGTTACAAGGAACAAAGCTAGACTCGTATGCAAGGGATATGCACATGAGGAAGGTATAGATTATGGTGAAACTTTTTCACCTATTGCTAGACTAGAAGGAGTCTGCATGTTAATTGCATATGCAACACATAGGAAGTTTAGAGTCTATCAAATGGATGTAAGTCTGCTTTTCTGAATGGGATACTAGAAGAGGAGGTCTACATAGAAAAACTAGAAGGGTTTGTTGATCTAGATAAGAGAGACATGGTATGTAAACTACACAAAGCTTTATATGGTTTAAACCAAGCACCAAGAGCCTAGTATGAAAGGCTGCATACTTATCTTTTAAGTATTGGATTTGTTAGAACTAGGGAAAACAACAATTTGTATATGAAAGGAGAGTCCGATGACACTATTTTGATTTATAAAATATTTTTGTATGATATAATTTTTGGAGGACAATATCATATCTATAAATCATTTGCTGATGAGATGAGAAAAGAATTTGAAATGTCTATGTTTGGAGAGATTAAGTTCTTTCTAGGCTTGCAAGTTATTCAGTAGAATGATGGAATTTTCATCACACAATCAAAGTACATAAAGGAAGTATTGAGAACATGTGGCATGGACAATACTAAACTAGTTGGAACACCAATGGTCATACGCTAAAAATTGACTAAAGATGATGAATCTATAGAGGTAAACATACATTGTACCGATCTATGATTGGTAAACTGGTGTATGTAGTACGTAGTAGGCTAGATATTGCACATGTAGTGTGGATTGTGGCTAGATTTTCTTCCAATCCAAATGATTCACATATGGTTGTACTAAAAAGAATCCTAAGATACCTAAAGAATACATAGGAATATGGATTATGGTATCCTAAGGAAGGGAAGTTTGAACTAAGAGTCTACACTGACATAGATTGGGATGGAAATATAGATGAAAGCTAAAGTACAATCGGAGGAGCATTTTTATTTGGTGAAAGAATTATTACTTGGAAAAGTAAGAAACAACCTTGTATTTATCATTCTACTACCGAAGAAGAATATGTTGTTACTGGTACAAAATCTTCAAACATTGCTTATATCAAACAAGTGTTAGAAGGGATGAATGAGGTAATCACTGAGCCAGTGATTATATATTGTGACAACACTAGTGCAATAAATATTTCTAAGAATCTTGTAATGCACTCAAAGACAAAGCATATTTCTATTAAGTATCACTACTTAAGAGAACAAGTACATGAGAAGCAAGTCAAATTAGAATATGTTACATCAAAAGAGAACTTGCTAATATTTTTAACAAGCCTCTACTGAAGGAAACATTTGAATACTTGAGGAATAGACTTGGGGCCCGTCCCCTATCTACTAGTCACTAATGTGATCTGGAGGTTGCATTAGCCTAATATTATCAGAAGATCATTCCTATTGATGAAACATAGTTCACACTTTGGATTTTGTCTAAGGTTGTGAAATATTTGAGGAACTAGAATAGAGATTGCATATCAGTATATAAAGATACATTGTCTGGACCAAACAATAGAGAGTCACTTGGCTATTGTAGAGCTATATGTTTTATGTTTTTCTTTGGCATTGTTGTCAAAGGGAGAGATAAACAATATGACAAACTAAGAGATCACTGGAACATCTATCTAAGGGAGAGATAATCTAAGAAAGTCAGGGAGAGTTTTGAAGATTTGTTGACTGAGATCAAAAAGGAATCTAAGAGCTGGAAAGATCATATCTGCAAAGCAAAGTTTTCACTTGCAATGGTGTTATGTAACGTAGTCATCAAACATACTAAATATCAAGCTAGAGAGAGCTTACCGAGCTACAAAATTTGCTTAGACAATTGTAGAATACATGTTTGGTATGTGTATGGTATATTTCATATTACTTTAATTGCCATCAATGCCAAAGGGAGAGATTAATGGATTGAAACTGATTGAATACCTAAAGGAATTAAAGATCAGTGATTAGAGATCACCGATTACTAAAATGATATGTAAGTTAATTAAATCAGTTATTTTGTTTTCATTGATGTCAACTAGTTTTGATAGTACTTATCATGATAGTTGCAAATATCTAAACATCTGTAAAGATGAGAGAAAAGATGAAGAACTGAGATATCTACATGGAGGAAGATGGATATGATACATGGGGATAAGGAATACTTTTGGTAGCTTATTGATGAGTCTATGAATTCATATGGTTGACTTAATTATGTTACATTAATCTGTTATGAAGTTGGAAGAAAAACTTAACAAAGCAGTATGGTTAGAAAATGAAGCACTTTAGTATACACCAAGCCAGTGTAGTGTATACTGAGTGACAATATTAATCGAGCTTGTGTTTGCCAACGCATTTATTTGTTAACTGAGTATGGATAAAATAATGTAATACTTAAGTTTAGTTGACATAAATTGATGAGCTGTAAAGTGTTTTGATTTCGAGATTGAGGATAAATTTTGTTACAAGATCCACAACTGACAAAATTCAAAGAAGATCTAATGGATGGAATTAAAACATGTTTTTGACACAACCACCTAAGAAATTTTAAGAGGAAAAATCAATGAAGGAGATTAAGTGGCAAAATCTAATGGTTGATATTAAAATGGTTTATCTGTCTATATAAGAGATGCGTTTCTTTATTGAAACATGCTGGAAGATAGAAGACTAAAGATATTTCACATGAATACAGTTTCATGCATGCCTGATCAGACTAGTTGAAGAAGAACCGAACTGCAAAACAACACCAAACGTCAGAGAGCTTTTACTGAGGGACAGTAAGTTAATGAATATTGAGGAAATGAATTTATATATTGATCAGAGGATTTTTATAGGCTTAGAATAGATCTAAACATCTACAATTTGAGTTGTATAGTAATTAGGTCAATCATTGTTTTAGTTTAACCATTGATACAGAAAAATATCTTAACTGAATGGACTTAACCATCTTATGATATACCCCATGTCATTCAATCAATTTACATTGTTATCTTGTTGACCCAATAGTGAATTCTGGTTGAACGATAACTTTTAGTATTAAATTTTGTAACAAGGTCACACCTAACAGTGTGTTTGTAACCTTTAATAGGGATGGCTCTTCACTGAGCTCACTTTAGAAGAGTGAAAAGTATTTAGGGTTACCGGTCCTAGGTGGTTTTTCCCTTAATAGGGTTTCCACGTTAAATATTTGTGTTATGTGTTTCTATGATGATTTTTTTATTGTCATACTTTACATATTGCATATTTATTTGGTTGGTAATCATTGTGAATAATTAACTAGTAATTAGTAAAGATAGAGATAGTTTAGTATTTTATGTTACCAACCTGCAGATATTTGCTGAATTTTTTTCAAGTGATACATTTTGTAATTGGGACTATTGGATAATTGATCTAACTTATTCACCCCCCCTCTTAGTTATTCTAAAACATGTATCATCTAGAAATCCTAAAATCCTATGGGAGATTTATTGTCATTAGGAGTTTCAATATTCCTTGTTTTTATTTAGGACAATGGTGAAGATAAGTCAGAGGAAGAATGGAAGGAATATTTTTATAGTAACATTATTTTCCCAACACCTTATAAAGGGAAAAATAAGATGGATAATATATATTCAATTTTTTTTTTCTAGTAGACATATTATATAAACTGGACAATTCAGTCCTATAACTCAACAAGTTAAATGAAGATGTCTGTAATGAAGGGTATGGCAAACATATCAAAAGATGTTATGATTTCTTATAGACATAAATGAAACAAATTGCATAAGGTAGCATTTTTCTTGGTCTTTGTGTAGTGTGAAAAGGCCCACACTTTCACCATCAATGGATCCTATTGTCTAATGGCTCTAGTTTGTGTATGTATTTCATGTTTTTACTAGTTCTGTCAAGGGTTTCTAGATACTATTATAAGGTTTAAAGACCTTTTTTTATGATTTTTTAATGTTGACTATATGTTATCTTCCTAAACTTGTTAGTGGTTATGAACTTATCCTAATACTTACCTTCCTCCTAAATAGATTAGATGTTGTCATTAGTATTCAGTTGTATAGTTGGTAAATGTAGGAAGATAATTCAGTCGATTATTAATACATAGTAGTCACTGAGTAGAGAGATCACTGAATGAAATAGTTACCAAGTACATAGGATTAATAAGAATGAGTAATAACCAAGATTGAGAGTGTTAGAGTTTTAGGTGACTCTACTCTACAACACCCCCAGAATTGAATGCAAGACCAAGATAACTTCCACAAGAGATTGGCAAGACAATTGCATTAAGATGAAATAATGATATATTGATCATGTACATGATTAAAGTGTACATAATAGGCCTCCTTATATAGGAAAGGAGACAAGAGACAATGATAAGGAGATGATAAGCTATCACCTATTCTAGGTGTAATCACATGTCCACCAAATGTGGATCATCCTCCATTATGCAATAAAGTGTGCAATGGATTAGGATGATAATGTGATAAGAGCATGAAAGGTGGGTCTCACACACAAAGAGGTATGTGATGACAACTATCACACCTAAAGTGGAAATTCTCCTACACGATGTGCTTGAATGAGGTGCACACTCCTAGGTGTTTCAATCACTAACTACTATGAAATGCATTATCCTAAGTAAGATTAAGTTAAGTGTAATTAGAAATATTTAATTACACCAACACCTCCCCTTAAGTGCAACTTAGGGGAATGCACCTAAAATCACAATGAAAGATGGGTCCCAGCAACTAGACCATGTTAGGTACCCATGTACAAAATGCATAACTCTCATAAAGTGGAGAAAGAGGGAAAACCTCATGGGAAAAACCCTCCCCCCAAAAGAGAGAAGAAAACAAGATGCATGGATGGATGGAGTGCTCAAGACCCCCCAAGAACTACATACATCATGTATATACAAAGAATTATCCCCCCATAAGAAGGATAGTTGGAGACATGATATCCCCCCCCATAATGGAGAATCTCCTACAAAAATGGTGAGTGCTTGAAGACAAAGTATAGTCCAATGACTACAAACAACATTTCTCCCCTTGGGAAGAAGATATACCAAGTACAAATGTAGGAATGGTTCCCATTCTGGATAGGAACTAGGAAGTGGAATCAAAATGAAGTATGATGATGATGCCATTAACTAATCCATATCCAAATGAAATAAGGAAGAAGGTCTCCAAATATGAATCTCTGAAGAATGAATAAGAATCTCCAAGCTCAAAGAATCTATCACATCATATGAAAAACCAAGTGAAGAAGAAGAATAAAGAATGTCAATCTCCAAAGAATGTGAAGAAGTATCTCCAATTGTGATGAAACTGTCATCAAAGAGAAGAGAAACCCCCTCAAGTATGTCTCCCAAATATGAAATATGAGACTCCACAAATAATGAACCAATATCTGGCAAGTAAGAATCCCAATCAAGAAGACAAATAGATATCTCTTGCAATGAATACTAGAATCACCAACAAGAGATGATTGTGTGATCTCAACTAGAGAAGTAGGAGCTACATGAGGAGCCACTGGATCATCCTTTCTCTCAATTGCTACAAATTCTTCAATTACATCTAAAGTATAATCATCATAGGGAATATTATCTACATCATCAAGAGGAATGAGGCAATTTGAAGCAACATCATCTGGGAATGGAGGAACATGTGGATCATCAAAAAAATCCCAAATGATTGTTCAAATTATGTGTGGACATTGAACACTCTAAATTTGGGGTAGATGTCATAGAAGAGACACAAACTGATGCTACCAATAATCAAATTTATAATATGAGCATTCTTTTCTCCTTAAACATATTGCTTCCCCTATGACTTTGGCTCAGGAATGAGTCCATAAAGATGAGGCAAGAGATTAAGCCATCTAGAATGTGTGATGATTCCTTTTGCCCATGAATCATAATTATCCTTAGTCAAAAGTACTACTACAGGATGTGTTTCATAACCCATGATTACATTAATGATACACTTCTCTCATTACAAATTGACATCAACAAATTATTACACTCCAAAATCAGGTTATAATAGACTTAGATCACTATGCAAAAAACCAAGCTAAGGCTTATGCAATACAAATGAAAAAACTAAGCCAATTTCTAAAAGTACAATTTCTGGTCACAGTCACTAAAATCTGATTCCAGATCTAGAAAATATAGAAAAAATTATGCACTTTCAAAAAAAATTGCACCTAAAAACAAGTTCATATAGCTCAAATGAGGCCTTGGAAGTTGCAAAAATTGAGATTTGCAATTTTTAGAAAAATATAGGAATAGAGATCAGAAGCTACTCAAACCATTCTATAGATCATGAAATTCTACCCCAAAACAAAAAAATCTCTCGAAAAAAGGAGTCCAGATGACTGAGATATCACTATTTGAAAATTGCCTATGAAATTATTTTTTCTGAATCACCGCCGCCACACTTCCAAAATTCAAATAGCTCTAGATTTGGCCTTGGGTGTCTAATTTGGATGAAATAAAATTAGATTTAAGGGTTTTTGGACCTCCTTAATATGATGCCAACCTCTGATTTGCACTAGCAAGCACCAATATTGACCTGCAATAGAAAGCCACAAAATACAAAACCCCAAATTTTCTCCAAATAGACTTTGCAATGGTGATGTCCAAATAACTTTATTCTACACCCACAATTGAATCAAGCCAAGATTGCACTTCTTGAGAAGAGGTCTTCACACCTTGAGAGCTCTGATACTATGTTAGAGCTTTAGGTGACTCTACAACACCCCTAGGATCAAATGCAAGACCAAGATAACTTCTACAAGAGATTGGCAAGCAATTGCATTAAGATGCAAGAATGATATTATTGATCATGGACATGATTAAAATGTACATAATAGGCCTCCTTATATAGGAAAGGAGATAAGAGACAATGATAAGGAGATGATAAGCTATCACCTACACTAGGTGTAATCACATGTCCACCAAATGTGGATCATCCTCCATTATGCAATAAAGTATGTGCAATGGATTAAGATGATAATGTGATAAGAGCACGAAAGGTGGGTCTCACACACAAAGAGCTATGTGATGACAACTATCACACCTAAAGTGGAAATTCTCCTACACCATGTGCTTGAATGAGGTGGACACTCCTAGGTGTCTCAATCACTAACTACTATGAAATGAATTATCCTAAGTAAGATTAAGTTAAGTGTAATTAGGAATATTTAATTACACCAACAGAGGGATAGTGTTTATCGAGTAATCCAGAGTTCATAAAAATGTTTGGAATGGCACATTGTTCAAGATGAACAAATTTTTGCTTAGTAAGAAAATGGTTTCCCAAGATCGAGGTGAATATTTATTATAGATGTAATCATTTAATGAATGATGATTCCTATGTAATGATGATCTAGGTTATTTTTGTGAACCATTGATTTTAGGTTTTCTAAGATGTTGTAAAACCCTAATTAGGTCAAGGTCAGTTTGATATAAAATTGTAAGGATGTCATTTTGACATGTATCATCATGAAGTAGCTGCACCTAAGGACATCTGTAGTTGAGACAGAGTTTCAAGAGAAAGATTTCAAAGGAAGCATTCAGTTTAACAGAATAATTATAAGGCTACCAAGAAATTCAGAAGGATATACTCATCACAACAAGATGATATTTTTATTATATTTAATGGATCTGACATAGGCAATTTGAGTTGTATTACATACAGGTCATAGATCACTATTACTCTCTAACAATTATAGCAGATTAAAAATCTCCTAATATAGTAGACTTAACCGTTCTTAGTTAAATATCTTAACCAAGTGCACACATATATTGCATTACTAAAATCCTTTAATAGGGTAGATCTAGCTGATATTTTTGTTACTCCTAATAGGGTAAGATTACCAGAAGTGATCATTCTCGTAAGCTTTAACTAAGAAATTTATTTTTGTAGAAGTGAAGCTTAGTGGGTTCCATCCCCACTACAATTTTCACCTTCCAACAGGAGTTTCTGCGATACCAAATACATGTGTCATGTGTATTGAAGTTTCATGAATATTTTATTCATTTAATCTCATGCATTTCCATTTCAGTTATATTATCGAATGTATGTTGAATGGAATTTAGAGTTGGTCATTTAATTTAACATTTACAAAGATTACTTTAAATTTTTTTAATGATACTAATTCACCCCTCCCCTCTCAGTATACACCTTTCCATAATTCTAACAATTGGTATTAGAGCTAGTTCTATTTTTAAGGAAGTTTAACCACTAGAGAGAAAAGATATTAAAGATGGAAAGGTATAAGCTTGAAAAAAATATTGAGAATTAGAAGATCGAGATGAAGATCTACATTAAAAAATTCAAGGAAGCCAAATAAGAACTAAGAAAGTTACTGATCAAGAGGAAGGATATGGCACTTCATTATTAAGAGAGTGATTATCATGAAGAACAGATAGATGATCCATTTGAAGCATCTAGATCTTGATCTAGTAGTATATCTGATGCATCTAAAGGAACCATATCAGATCTATCTGAAAATAATCTACATCTTATTGAACAAGTGAAAGCACTACAAATCAGTCAGGAATCACAAATGGTTAGAATGATTGATGTCATGAACAATGCAAGGAAGGTAGAACAAGAAAGGAATTTGGCTATTGATGATAAGACAAATAACTAAAAAGTTGGAAGAAAAGGAATCTGAGATTATGAGACTCACCGAGCATCATTTTGAAATCTCCAATTAGATGGTTGTCATGAGTCAGGAAGTCAACCGAGTTAATAGTAAACTTACTAGAAGACTCGAAGATATTGGTGAATTGAGAGAAGAAAATGAAAGGTTAAAGAATGTGGTACAGATTCAATAACAACACAATGAAATGATTAAGAAAGCTAAAGAAAGTACAAAAAAGATAGATGAGTTTCTATGCAGTCGAAAAGGACTTGACAACGCCACTAGTTTAAGCTACACCGAGCATGGAGAGCCATCAAGACAAGCTAAATAGAAGAATGCCTTTGTCAAACCAAGGCCAAATAATCTCTCATGCTATCATTGTGAAAAACTAGGCCACACATCAAATGTTTGCAGAAGAAAAGTGAAAGATATTCCTAAATCCACGTCTAAATTTAATGGTTATTATTACAATTGTGGTAAGTATAGACATCAAGGATATGAATGAAGATCAAACGTGAAAATTTCACATAAGAAAACTTATATGAAAAATTACTATCACACTTGCAACATACATGGGAAGATATCACAAGAATGTAGGACAAAAATGAAACGAGTCTAGACACTGAAATAACAAAACAAGACATATCAATCGAGAAGGAAAGGTCATTCATACACTTGGGATTGAAACACTTGGGTAAAATACACAACATGTGGTAGGTATGGAAATATTGAAGATAATTGTATGAAAATGTAGTGGAAAGGAAAATCTCAAAATTGGTCAATTTCTGGAATGGCATGTTTGCACTGTCATAAGGTTAGACACCTAAGTAAATATTGTGGAGATCAAGCACCAGAACTAAGTACTAGTGACAGTAGAAACAAAATTGAAGAATCACAAGGATAAGGAATCAAATGTAGGAAAAAACATCAAATGACGTTGCTGGACCAAGCACAATAGTTAGTGAAACCTCGTCCATTAGATTAGGTGATTTCATCACCTCCACCTAAGCTATCCAAGTAAGTATGGAACTAAATTTATAAAATGTTATATGTTACAATAGTTCCTTATATCTATTGTATGAATGCCAAAATGAACATGAATTAAGATGGAGTAGGGTATTATATTATTGCTGACTTGAAACAAGTTTAGTCAGTTAAAATCAACCAACTAAGAAATTCTAGTTTGTGTAAATGTAAAAGACAACCAAGATTCTTAGTCAACTAAGTATTGGCAGTACTCACCGAGATGTGGTATCTATAGTACTAACCAAGTTATTTTGAATATCAACCAAGTGGTAGATGGAAAAAAATTTACTGCACCAATCAAGGTTTTTGTCTATAAATTAGTGGGAAATGAACTCATTTGTTTACATAATGATCTAGAGCGAGGTAGATGAATTTGAGTGTAACTTGAGTAGAGCGAATTCAAGCATTTCACAAAGATCTAAGTACATTGTGAATAGTTGTTGTCCAAATCAAGTAAGTTTGGAACTAACCAAGTTCTCTGTATCCAGTTCATTGAAATCCCTAAGTTATTAATAATGATGGCTTCATCCTCATGAAATGTGTAAACCAAGGATGACAAGGGAAAGAAAGTTAATTTGATCAAGAACATGACCTACATTGAGCCTCCTTTTAAACTTTACCTAGAAGTTGCAGGTCAACCTAATGATAAGGGCACATTTTCTCTAATACCACCTAGGGTTCTTCTTGTAAAGGATGTTAGGTCATATATCCACTATAAATTCAATGAAATCAAAGACTTTGAGATTCAATCTACATATCAAGAGCTTTGCATTGATGGAGAGCTAAAAGATGATAAACCAATGCCCTATATTTCCCAAAGGAATTCAAAACATAATGGATATGCATCGTATTGAGTCGAGTACATGAAGGAAATTTATGGCTACATGAACCTATGAAGATCATAAAGGATGTGATAAATGCAGTGATAGAGTATCCAATGAATGCAAAAGCTAAAGCCCTAAGGCACCTGATACATACCAAGGTTGAAAATCTAACTGGTGCAAAATGGGATGGTAGAGGCCTAAAAATAAACACCATCAGTGATCCCAAAATGAGATTTGGTGCATATGTCATTGCATACAAAATATTCAAATCAAGAAGACTGGATAGTGTTGCATGTGGAGCGGTCAACATTGCATACAAGATTGTGAAAAAGGGTTTACAATTGAAACTAGTCGAGTTGATGCTAAGAAAGTTAGAGAAGAACATGAGAACAATCAAAGCAACAAGATCCAATACTTTCAAATCTAGCTCATTTTTGGCATGCACATTCTTTTACTTGTAAAACATTTTTCCATCAGTTAGTAATGTAGAATGGGATATCAACCAACCTATTGTTGTTCAGATTAGTGAGTTTATTCAAAAATTAGGAAAGAACTTTGAGCATGTTATGGAAGTATATTTTAGTCAATTCAAGGGGACACTAATACATTTGGGGCCATTTTGCGATGGCTATGTGTCGCAATAGCAACACCCATAGATGTCACTACTTTTTAGTCACAAATTGTGACATCTATGGGTAGCCATCGCAATTGCGGCGCCCTCCCGTCGCAATGTCGCTAAGATTTGTTAGCGGCATGGGCGTCACCCCCCCATCGCATGGCTTCGGAGGGCCGTCGCAATTGCGACGGGCCTCCCAAGCAATTGCGACGGGCACCTGCATCGCATTACGACGGGCTCCCGTCGCAATTGCGACGCCTGTGGGTGGATTAAAAAAAAAAAATTATTTAATACATTGCTAATGAACCACATTAATGCTTTTTTCTTTCAACAAATGAGGACAGCCACTGTAAAGACAACATGATAATGTACACTCACTGTAAGGATAGTCACAAATGAGGACATCTCACAGTGACTATCCCTTGTGTAATTGCCACTTGAATGTATTGCTGTTTAGCCACATTAATGCTTTTCTTCTTCAACAAATGAGGATAGTCACTCTAAAGACAACATGATAATGTACACTCACAGTGAGTGTACATTATCATGTTGTCTTTAGAGTGACTATCCTCATTTGTTGAAGAAGAAAAGCATTAATGTGGCTGAATAGCAATACATTCAAGTGGCAATTACACTAGGGACAGTCACTGTGAGATGTCCTCATTTGTGACTGTCCTTACAGTGAGTGTACATTATCATGTTGTCTTTACAGTGAGTGTACATTATCATGTTGTCTTTACAGTGTCAATATATGCATTATTACTTAAACTGAAGAGTACTCTAAATAATATGTCATTGTGGAGTTCTGATTGCTTCCAATTTGATATACGCTTGTTCTACTTATGTATCCAACATCATGTAATAAAAGTTGATGCTTTTAAAATAGATTCATTTAGCCATGAAATGCCTGTGCATGTTACATACAAGATTCCAAGGCCCAAAACTGATTACTCATTATAATTCATGTACAAAATGATAATCAACCACAACGAGGCATGCGTAGGCGTTGCTTAGATTTTGAGGCATCAGAAGCTCATAGAAGAAACTTGACCAATGGCTCATGGAATGCAACAAACTTATTGCCTAAAATAGGAGCATTGGTAACCATAGATGATGGTTCTAAAAAGAACACTTCACCATCAATGTCACATGAGGGAACTGCAATTTTTTATGGCAAGCAACTTGTAGTATATAAGAGAGATGCAGGTACAGATGCTGGGAGAAGTTCCCAATCTTTATCTGTTGGACAGTTTTCATCTACAAAATAGATTATAAAAACATGAAAATATATCAGAGATGTTTGATATTGATACAAAACAACACAGATTCATTTCTTCGTACACCTGTATATCATAAAAATCCTTGCACACTTCAAAAAATTGTATTGCCTTTTACTTACTCAAAAGTAATTTACATAAAGCAGTCATTTGATTAACATGGATCCTAATATTCACAAGTACATGGTCATGTGCTCCATCGTAGCATCTTATAGATTTAGATCTGTTCTCTGAAATAATTCAATGTTTTGTTTACAATCCACAAAAGAAATATTTTCCCTCGTCTACTTAATCCTAAACAAAAGGCCATATAGCAATATAGATAGAACTATATAATAGAAACCATAAACAATGGTAACCTTAGCAGCAGCAAGAAATTGTTGCAAAAACTTTACCTTATCATACCCAGATTGTTGCTTTGCCTGGCGGAGGGAAATTTGATCAGTAAAATTGACACAGAGTATGCTGTCTCCATTGTCATGCTGGACAACAAAACATCAACTTTAATGGGCATGTACTATCCCTTGTGTAATTTCCACTTGAATGCATTGCTATTGAACCACATTAATGCTTTTTTCCTTCAACAAATGAGGACAGTCACTGTAAAGACAACATGATAATGTACACTCACTGTAAGGATAGTCACAAATGAGGAAATCTCAGAGTGATTATCCCTTGTGTAATTGCCGCTTGAATACATTGCTATTGAACCACATTAATGCTTTTTTCCTTCAACAAATGAGGACAATCATTGTAAAGACAACATGATAATGTACACTCACTGTAAGGATAGTCACAAATGAGGAAATCTCAGAGTGACTATCCCTTGTGTAATTGCCGCTTGAATACATTGCTAATGAACCACATTAATGCTTTTTTCCTTCAACAAATGAGGATAGTCACTATAAAGACAACATGATAATGTACACTCACTGTAAGGATAGTCACAAATGAGGACATCTCACAGTGACTGTCCCTTGTGTAATTGCCACTTGAATGTATTGCTATTGAGCCACATTAATGCTTTTCTTCTTCAACAAATGAGGATAGTCACTCTAAAGACAACATGATAATGTACACGGGCTGTAAGTGTACATTATCATGTTGTCTTTACAGTGACTGTCCTCCTTCAAGTGGCAATTACACAAGGGACAGTCACTGTAAAGGCAACATGATAATGTAGAGAAACGTTGTCATTTGTATTTTCAATAGTGCCGAGAGAGATTCCCTTCATGAAATCACAGCTACAATTTTTGAGTACGTTGGGTTTATTTTTCTTTTGTCATTATTATGTAATTTGGTATTCAGCTGTTACAGAGCTAAAATACCCAGAAATGAGGACATATCTGTGTTGAATTTATTGTTAGCGGCTTTGGTTATTTAGAAGTTTAATTTTATTTGTTCATCTTTCAAGCATAAACGTTTTGTGGACCATAACATCTTCATTGTTTTGGGTATGCAATGAAACAGCCCTAAATTGGAACTACCTTCACGGTACTTGTGTACATTATCATGTTGTCTTTACAGTGACTGTCCTCATTCAAGTGGCAATTACACAAGGGACAGTCACTGTGAGATGTCCTCATTTGTGACAAGGATAGTCACACATGAGGACATCTCACAGTGACTGTCCCTTGTGTAATTTCCACTTGAATGTATTGCTATTCAACCACATTTATGGGCCCATTTGGACCACAGCACACAGTAGCATCTACAGAGAAGAATATCCCAGATGTAACAAGTTGTAAGAATATACCAACAGTTCTAAGAAGTTCCCTAGCACATAGTAGCATCTACAGAGAAGAATATACAACATGAGGGCAGCCACTGTAAAGACAACATGATAATGTACACTCATTGTATGTGTACATTATCATGTTGTCTTTACAGTGATTGTCCTCATTCAAGTGGAAATTACACAAGGGACAGTCACTGTGAGATGTCCTCATTTGTGACAAGGACAGTCACACATGAGGACATCTCACAGTGACTATCCCTTGTGTAATTGCCACTTGAATGTATTGCTATTCAACCACATTTATGGGCCCGTTTGGACCGCGGCACATAGTAGCATCTATAGAGAAGAATATCCCAGGTGTAACAAGTTGTAAGAATATACTAACAGTTCTAAGAAGTTCCCTAGCACATAGTAGCATCTACAGAGAAGAATATGGGTCAACGAGGTTGACTTCAAAGCCATGCAATCTAATGGTAATAGTAATATCATAATTTGACATACTATCAGAAATACTTCCTAAATAGACTATTCAATCTTATAAGAGATGGATTCATGAGAACTATTATTTATGAAATATGAGTCAATGACTTTAATTAAAAAAATTACACAATCTAATTCTTGTAAAAATATCAAAATTTGACACATTGAAAATACCTTCCAAAAGTATTGTTAACTGATTAATATGAATCACTACTCATGAAATATAATTTTATAAACCTAATCTATAAACTACACAATAAAAATCTTAATAGCAATATTGTAAGAAACTATTCCCAAAAGCAAGCCTAACAAAATTTGATGAAAATAATTTTTGTTTCACTCAACTTTGACATTCACAACTTCCTCTTTTATTATAATAAGAAAAAAAATGTCTTTTTAGATATACCTCATGAACCATACTCGAATAATCTATCATTTTTCTTCTCAAAAACATATTTGCAGAGCCTGCTTCTTTTACTTGTTTGTACTTTTATCTCTTTGATGGAAAGGGTTCCTTCAGGACACATTTTTCCAAGTTCACTACTTGAGATATTTGAGGAGGGTTCCCCTGCTTGAGTATCCATCCAACCCATATTCGAGTAGTTCTACAATTGCACAGTCTAAATTAATAATACTGACAATTGAATGATGAATGATGATACATAGAATTGATATAAACTAATCCTAAAAACACTAAAACATTATTAATATATTTATATTTCATAAATAAAATTGATATAAAAGATCTGGAAAGATACATTAAAAAATAGAAAAATAGTAATTTATAATAGAAGGAAACTTAAATTGCTATTTAAAAAAAAAAACAAGAGTCTTAAATCTTATCATTTTGTTTCATTATCATCCATAAGTACACACCTCTAGCATAATAATTATATTTTACCACCCATAAAATGAAAAAAAGATTTTCACAAGAGAAATTGAAGCTAGATTATAAAAATGAACCATCTTATTGGAAACTGGAACTGTTATCATACCCAAAAGGACTACAAAATTTCACCTTATCATACCTAGATTGTTGCTTTGCCTGGCGGAGGGAAATTTGATCAGTAAAATTGACACAGAGTATGTTGTCTCCATTGTCATGCTGGATAACAAAACACCAACTTTAATGGGCATGTACTGTCCCTTGTGTAATTGCCACTTGAATGCATTGCTATTTGATGCAGGGGCATCCCTAATGCAAGCCAAAGACACCATGATTGAAGGAAGTTGCCATGAAGCCAAGGAGTCAAATCCTATCAATTGGAACATAAGATTTTCACCTTGGAGCTTTGAAGGATTGACTGGTGAAAGGTCCTTTTGATTGACAAATCAGAGTCTTTTTGAATGACAATAAATTAGAATAGGAGTTTTAGATGTTTTCTTGGTTTGTAATAAATATTAAGGATTGATTTTATCTCCTTATAAACATCCACTTGTTGGACACAAGACCCCTTGGTGACTTATAAACCTTGGGCATCTTTTGAGTCCTTGGATGAAATGAGCATAGTAAGTGTTTATTAGGTGTCTTTTAGATGTTGTTAAGAAGTTTGAAGGTCCAAAATAACTTTAATAAGGTTCCTAAAGTTTCACAACACATTTTTAACCTTCTCGGCAAAGTTGTTTGCAAAGTTGTAATGCAACTTTAAAAGTTGCTTAGCAAAGTTGACATTTGTTGGATAAACTGTTCTAACCACCTAGATGGTTGAACCAACATTTGGAGAGCCTATTTTAGGCTTCAAATGGTCAAAGACAGACAAATAACTAGTATTGTAATCATTTTGCTTTCATAAAAAATAAAAATAACCCTGTTTTAGTGCATTTCTGGTGAAAAATGAACTCTATACGGCTGTACGGATGGTGGTTGGATGATAAAATTTGCTTGGAAGTTGTAATAGTGACATCTAATGCTTTGGAAGTTGGTTTGATTGATTCTCTTTGTTTTATATCTAAGTTATTTCAAATTTTCTGTGCATTGTTTACAAACCCTCATTTTCAGGGTTTGACTGATGTAAAGACCTTAACTCATGTTTCAACCATTGGAATTCCTTCTTCCTTGGTGGAATGAGAGTTAAGGATGTATATTTGTATATTCTAAAAGCCCTGAGGTAGGGGGTTGCATCTGCATTTGTTGAGAGCGAGCCCTAGATCAAAAACTACCATGTTTTTGGCTGGGAAGATGGTAATCAAAATAAAATCAGAAGCTTGCATCATATTAAGGACTTGAAAAATTGTGCATTCTTGTTTATCTAGATCAGGAGAACACTCCAAAACTCTGATCTTGGTTTCATACACCCATTTTCAATGCTTTGTTTTGGAACCCACACCTAAAAGCATGCATTAGGTCTGCGGACTCAATGAAGACATTGATATGCTAGAGTGGAGTCAGGGTCTAGGATGAGTTGGTGGTCTGTTAGAAATCCAAAAAGGGTACTCAAAAAACATATAAATTCTTAGAGTCCTTTGGCAAGTTGCAGAGTTATGGCTGCAGAGCAGGTTTGGGAGACCTACTAGGGTCACTAGGTCAGTTTGTTATTTGGATGTCTTGGGTTGTTTAGATCACAACCAATGCATGATTCTTGTTATTTAGATGATATCTAAGGGGTTTCTAAGTTTTGCTGCAGGAAGTAAGATCTAGAACCTTAAAAGTCTTTTTTGATAGAAAATCAGGGAACTTGTCCCTAAAAGGAAATTTGTTATTGAATGGGATTGAGTCCATAAGTTGTTGTGTGATCCTTGAAACCTTCAAATTCATTACTTTGCAGAGTTTAAACATTAACCTATAGAAATAAGAGCCTAATTGATTGGTTGAGTCATTTTGGTGTCTTGAAGTGGGTTGGGACATAGATCCAAGTTTCTTGCTGACTACTCTGCATCACTATTGAACCACATTAATGCTTTTTTCCTTCAACAAATGAGGACAGTCACTGTAAAGACAACATGATAATGTACACTCATTGTAAGGATAGTCACAAATGAGGAAATCTCAGAGTGATTATCCCTTGTGTAATTGCCACTTGAATACATTGCTATTGAACCACATTAATGCTTTTTTCCTTCAAGTGGCAATTACACAAGGGACAGTCACTGTGAGATGTCCTCATTTGTGACAAGGACAGTCACACATGAGGACATCTCACACTGACTGTACCTTGTGTAATTGCCACTTGAATGTATTGCTATTCAACCACATTTATGGGCCTGTTTGGACCACGGCACACAATAGCATCTACAGAGAAGAATATCCCAGGTGTAACAAGTTGTAAGAATATACCAACAGTTCTAAGAATTTCCCTAGCACATAGTAGCATCTACAGAGAAGAATATACAACATGAGGGCAGCCACTGTAAAGACAACATGATAATGTACACTCATTGTATGTGTACATTATCATGTTGTCTTTACAGTGACTGTCCTCATTCAAGTGGCAATTACAGAAGGGACAGTCATTGTGAGATGTCCTCATTTGTGACAAGGATAGTCACACATGAGGACATCTCACAGTGATCGATTGTCCCTTGTGTAATTGCCACTTGAATGTATTGCTATTGAACCACATTAATGATTTTCTTCTTCAACAAATGAGGACAGTCACTCTAAAGACAACATGATAATGTACACTCACTGTAAGGATAGTCACAAATGAGGACATCTCACAGTGACTGTCCCTTGTGTGATTGCCACTTGAATGTATTGCTATTTAGCCACATTAATGCTTTTCTTCTTCAACAAATGAGGACAGTCACTCTAAAGACAACATGATAATGTACACTCACTGTAAGTGTACATTATCATGTTGTCTTTACAGTGACTGTCCTCCTTCAAGTGGAAATTACACAAGGGATTTGTGTTTTCATTTGTGTTTTCAACAGTGTCGTAACCCTCCGTGAAATCACATCGGGATATAAGGGCAAAACAAACAAGAACGTTGTCATTTGTATTTTCAACAGCACCGAGAGAGATAAACAAACTTAAAACTCAGACTTAAGAAAGATGAAGGCAATGCTTCAAAAGGCCAATGCCCTAAACATGGGAAAACACAATACCACCATTAAACGATGCCCTAGTCACCGTATCAATGCTGCCAGCTCCGTACCAGTATGCTGACTGCTCACTTTCATCCTGTGATAATGGTAACTTCATTAATCATACTTGAAATGGCAGCATACGAACTAAAGCTGATGAACATTTATAAACTAAAAGTTTAAAACTACAGATTACAAATGTAGTAGTTTCATACGAAAAGAACTTGATGTCTGAAATTTACCATTAGAAGTATCCAAAGGAATACCACAGTACTATTGAACTTGGAGAATCGGAGATGATCTACACAGCAAGGTTCAACAGCTGTAAGGACTGTTACACCATCTTTAGCATTTGAATACATTTTCTCCTTGGCTTCTGGTGGATCCTCAAAGACCCCCAATGATGTTTTCCCTACAATTATCAATTGTTTGTCAGTATGAGATATTAATAAATAAACATTAATCACAATATTAGGCAAACAATGTTCTTGATGTCTGAATCTAAATCACAGAAAGCTCTAATAAAGCAGTTCTCAATTTCACATTAAACTAAGTTTCAATTTCAAATGGTTATAATAATTTTTGCAAGTTATAAGTAGCTAGTTACAGTATATGACATAAAAAGAAAAAAAATCATTTCTATTCTTTTCTTCTTTTTCTCTTTCAACGAAGCTTTTGCACCACACAAATGCATACCAAGAATTTCTCAGGAGGTTTCAAGACCATTGCATACCAAACTTCTTCTCTGTAGATGCTACTATGTGTCGTGGTCCAAATGGGCCCATAAATGTGGTTGAATAACAATACATTCAAGTGGAAATTACACAAGGGACAGTGATTGTGAGATGTCCTCATGTGTGACTGTCCTTGTCACAAATGAGGACATCTCACAGTGACTGTCCCTTGTGTAATTGCCACTTGAATGAGGACAGTCACTGTAAAGACAACATGATAATGTACACATACAATGAGTGTACATTATCATGTTGTCTTTACAGTGACTGCCCTCATGGTGTATATTCTTCTCTGTAGATGCTACTGTGTGCTAGGGAACTTCTTAGAACTATTGGTATATTCTTCGAGCTTGTTACACCTGGGATATTCTTCTCTGTAGATGCTACTGTGTGTCATGGTCCAAATGGGCCCATAAATGTGGTTGAATAGTAATACATTCAAGTGGAAATTACATATATTATAATGTATCTGTCTAGTCCTCATGACTGCTCATAACAGTACAAGTGATATTTTTTTGGGAGTGGGGAAAGGTTCGAGACTTTCACCTATATGAAGAATCCTTTCTACCTAACACAAAAATGCACCCCATAAAACATCTGATTGGTTTGAGTATCTTTGAAATATTTGGGTCTATTGACAACACTAGACCAGTGTATACAGAATGACTAATTTCATGCAAGACAATGTGATGAAAAGTGGTCAGCAAGAAACTTGGTCTTAAGCCCCAACCCACTTCAAGACACCAAAATGTTACACCTAAGAAATTTAGCCTCTGATTCTATCAGACCAGTTTAAAATCTCTGTACTAGAGGGACTTCAAAGGTTTCAAGATACTTCTAACACCTTATTGACTCAATCCCAACCAAGACCAAATTTCCTTTTAGGGACAAGTTCCCTGATTTTCTACCAAAAGAGACTTTATTGAACCTAGGCTTTGCCAACCCAATAAAACATTTGAAAAATCTTAAGATTCCCTAAAACATGCAGAATCATGCATTGGTTGTGTTCCAAACAACCCAAGACATCAAAATCACAAATAGACCTAGTGACTCTAGTAGGTCTCCAAAACCTGTTCTGCAGCAATAACTCTTCAATTTGACAAAGGACCTTATGAACTTATATGTTTTTTGAGTACCCTTTTTGATGTTCTAACAATCCTCCAACTCCCAGACCCTGACTCCACTCCAGCATATCAATGTCCTTATTAAGTCCGCAGACCTTATGGATGCCTTTGGGTGTGGGTTCCAAAACAAGGCATTGAAGATGGGTGCATGAAACCAAGATCAAAGTTTGAAGATGTCCACCATGCTCTAAAGATCTAGATTCAACAAGGTTTGAGGTCCTTTACTTGCCGCTACCCTCTGATCTTGCATAATCCATCAACTCCTAGTCAAGAACATTGAGATTCTTGACCTAGGGCTTGCTCTCGAAATTCTCTGGCTTCGTATCCTGTTCCAAAGCTTTTAAAATATGAAAATAAACCCCCTTAACTTGCATTTTACAAAGAATAGAGGATATCCTATGGTTTATTTGCAAGTTATGGTCATTTGAATGCAATAACCCAAAAAATGAGGGTTTGACAGAACAACAGATAAGAAAAAGGAATAACTTTGATATAATGTGTCTTGAATCTACCAAATAAACTCTCAAAGCATAAGATATAAATACTCTAACTTCTACACTGGTCTGCCCTCCCTTTCACATCTGTACACTGTACAGTGCTTGAAGGAAATGCACAGAAAAGGCTCTGAAATAGTGGCTCTATCTGACAGAGAGTCCATGCTAGGCTTCATGACTAACCTAGAGCACATTCCTTGTTATGGAGGAAGTTTGAATGGTGAAGAACTTATGGAATGGATAGAGGACCTAGATAACCATTTTGACTACAAGTATCTTATTAATAACCATTTTGACTACAAGTATCTTATGGATAGAGGACCTTGATAACCATTTTGACTCATTTAGTATCTTATTGAGCTTCACTTTGTTTCGAGAATATAGTTTAATATTCTCTACTAAATAGGGCCAACCACGTGAAGGTGGAAGCTCATTTGGCCCCACCCCCCTCCCCCTAACATCACTCTACATTCCCTGTTAACATCTAACATTCATTCATTCTTTCAATTATTAATAAAATGTAACATTCAATCAATATCACATGATAACATTCATTAACACATTAGATTCGTTAACACGCAACATTCATCAATATGAAAATAAACACATAATTCATGAACATTCATTAGCACATAATTAAATTCATTGAGACATAAAATTCAGTCATTATCAATTAAGCTATTTAGATGACAATCATTTCTTTTTTCTCTTTCTAATTTTTTTTTCTATGTAAGCTCTAAGAGGAGCATCAGTGTTATCATCAATACCCCCCTCATCAGTTGTTTTGTTCTCTGTTCTTGATGATCTCAAATTCCTATGCTGCTGCAAAGGGGGGTCCTCTACAATAACAAATAAAAGAGTTAAATTTAAAATATTTAATTATAATTGTTACAAGTATTTAATTATTTTAAAGAACATAACTGTGGCGCTCTTTAATTACCTGATCTGGCCACATCATTTTGTCTAGACTCAACCTCAACATGCTCATGAGCACCGACCCCTCGATCCTCTACAGTTGCTATACAAAATGTTACATTAATCCAAACACCAATTGTAATTACATATAAAAATTTTAATAGCAAATGTATACCTCCACCACTAGGATGCACATCATGCAAACCTTCATTATGCATAGATTGTGTAGAAGGATTGTCAGGCTGCATTCCAATATCCTACACATTTTTATCATTGCTTTCTTAAAACAGATATACTCACTTTATATTAGAACTTAACATCAAATAGACTAATTGGTAAAGTATTCAATTTGAAATAAATTTCATTTAGCTTATTTACCTGTGGCTCAGATGCATCATTATTTGAACCTTGCACACTGATTTCAGCTCGTAGCCGTTCAGCCACGGCTCTATAGCCTTGTTGGAAGCCAATTCTCTTGTCCTCTTCTGTGAGGCATCTATTGAACTCTGACCCCTACATTTTTGCTTGGTATGGTGAATTTTACTTGCATTGTTTGATCAAAAAAAATTTCCTTGCAATATATAAAAAAATTGATAAAAGTTTTCATTTACTAATACTTACAACTCGTGCTTGAAGTTTGGAAAAACCACCAGAGCCGAGCTTGTGTGTCCCGTGCTTTTCTAATCTTGCCTTTCTTGTCTTTGATGTGTCAGGCAATCTATGAAAAGTTTGAAATATGTTTGAGACTAGTACAGGAAAAATTTAGAGGTTAATTAGTACATAATTACAGGAAAAATTTAGAGGTTAATTAGTACATAATTACATTCTCAAAAGTATCACATACCTTTCTCTACTCTCTACTGGCGTAATTCCTTTTTTCATGTCGGCTTTATACTTTCCATCCAAAATCAAAGCCTGCCACTCAGCCTCAAGAACACAGGGTGGACACTCGTGCCTTGGGTTAACCTCTAAATATTTCCTGTATTGGTCCGTAATATACTTCAAACATAAACCAGCACTTTCAAGGAGCTTGTTTCTCTCGAATGCACGAGGTCC
Organism: Chamaecyparis obtusa; assembly: GCA_027943335.1. Classification (NCBI taxonomy): domain Eukaryota; kingdom Viridiplantae; phylum Streptophyta; class Pinopsida; order Cupressales; family Cupressaceae; genus Chamaecyparis; species Chamaecyparis obtusa. Next base: position 1,225,192 of record BSBK01000918.1, read on the forward strand.
AAAAAGCTGGGTCATACTATGTAAAAGATCATCCTTCAACTTTTTATCTTGGTTATTCCACCTTTTAAGTAAAAAAAAACATGTTAGACTCATAAATGAAGAGAAGCTACCTTTAATATAGTTCAAGAAATTGATGAAAAGGAAAACTATTCTAGCAATGATATGAAATCAAAATAGTGGTTTGGGGTTTTAGTTAGGATATGATGTTCCACCATGTACGTAGGGTGGGCCAGAATATCCGCAAACACTCGTCACCAAGTTTTCACCAAAAAATATCATTCCCTACAAAATAATCATGGGATCATTAGTCGATGAAGAGTGATCAAAAACTAAATTACTATTATATCACTATAGAATAATAATAACTTTAAAGTACCTAGAACTTTGGCTACTTTTAAGGGAATGCCTTCATCGTCTTCCCGTACTAGGAACACGGGAACATCCAAGAAATGATGTTGCATCGGGACTTGTTGCATCTCCTATTGCAAAAAATGAAAACCATTATCAAATGCCTCCAAGAAATAATACTTCAAGGGAAATAAATTGGTGCAGAGCACCCATGGCACAAACACAATCAAGGGATCTACATCGTAAACACATAACACTTAAACACATAACAAAAGAGAGAAAAAGAGGGATTTGTGTACCAATAGATGGTGCAACAGTTGGTGCATTTAGGCTGTGTGTTGTTGACATGGCAGTCGGCAAGACATTTGTGGCTATCCTGGATGGAGGCGGCGTTGTCATATCATCATGGAAAGGAGCTGAAGAATAAAATTGTTAGAGCATGCATAAATATAGAACGTGTGGACTAGCATGGACAAGATTGTTAGAGCATTAAAAAAAAAAATTGTTCGAGCATGTATTGTCAATGATTATGATCATTCCTATATATATTCAGTGGAAAACACAAGTGGGTAATGGAACATGTGATCTACCTGAACCACTTGCAGTATCGGCCTCATCATGGGAATGGGGTTCAAAATTACACAAATAACTCTGTAAAGACAATGCATCCATATTTTAATTAATGTCATAAAAGAGCATAACATAAAAACCATTATTGAACTCTTGTAATAATTAAAAATTTCATTAATACTTACTTTAAAGTTTTCAGAAGTGCGCAACAACTCAGCTGCCCTGTCTTTTATTTCCTGAGTCTGAGGATGTATGGATACCAAACATAGAAGTTCTTTCCCAATTTTCTTTAGCAACTTTTTAATGGAACCGATCGGGTCATCGGTCTCTGCTAAATCAATAAAAAAAGGGTCCACAAGGGGGGACTCCTGAGGGACTGCAGGTTGCTTTCCCTCTCTCCGACCACCGGCCCTCTGTGACAACAATAGTATTAGTATTATCAAAATTACTCCAAAACAATGAAGAAAATAACATTAAAAAAAATAACATTTTGCTTCTATCTAGTTTGCACAATTACAATGAGTTTTACCTGCTCATGTGTAGATGAGCTAGGAATATCATCACCATCACCTTCGGGCGGTTGCTCCATATTGTGCCCTTGTGTCAAAGATCAAGTATAAAAATGTTAGCCAAAAATTTAATAACTAAATGGTATGTTGGAGTCATTGATTAGAAGTTGGTTTAATAGTATGTACCACCCCCATGATAGTAGCCTCGTTTGTATCTATGCGATTCAAATTGTAATCAATAAGCAGCTCTTCCCCTGCACATATTGATTTTATCACACAGATGAATACATGATTTCCCTCTCGCGCCTCAAATATGCAATTGGGTTGCTTTATAGTTGACCCAGGTCGTGTACTATTTATAAAACCTGCAATATTCCCTGTTGCTTTTGGCCTTCCATCAATGTATATAGCCACACTTTTACTTTGATTATTGTCTTGTTGTTGTATATAATTTTTCAAGAGTGCATACCTATGCATACTTTTTTTATATTGAACAATATGCATCCAACTTTTGTAATCGTAACATGGTCCAACATACTCCTTCAATTCAGAAACTTTGTTGTAAGACACCTTTATGCCATCCATAGAAAATAGGCCCAAACCATGTAATGATGATGGTGCTATGCGATATATCCTCTCATTAACACAAAAATCAGTGTTTATTGGAGGAAGTTCCTTGGGTACCCAATGTTTCTGTAGATGTTGGTACCTCAAGGGCACCTCGATGTTGCCTTTCATCTCATCATCATAAGAACATGACCCCCCTTGAGCAAGGAAAAATTTCATGTGTTTATTGAATTTCCTTCTAGTCCTTTGACCTCTAGTTAATCTCCCTATTCTAGATAAACTGCATGTCTCGCTTTCCTCTTCTATTCCTATATTTCCCTCACTCGAGGAAGACACTTCTGACAAATACCTATTTGCTGGTACCTGAAAATGGGAGAGATCTTAGAAGACATCAATCTTACTATTGATAAGTGTATTAAATAGACTTTCTATAAGGTGTATTGACTTATACCTGTCGATCCATGAGACTGTGCGGGATGCTCTTGAAAGGGGTTCAATTTCCTGCAAATGTAATTCAATTATCGTGAGCATAATCACATCATAATCATAATCACATCCATCATAAGCATCACATAAAAATTAAAAACATTAAAACGTACACATTATAACACTTAAATCAGGCTCACATTAATATGTGTTTTAAATAGTTTTATTTAATTAATTTAGATTAATAGTTAATTTAGATTAGCAGTATTCTATTTGTAGTTGAAACTTGTAGCTTTTAAATAGATAATGAATAAACTATGTAACCATTTAAGACAAATATATTTCTATCAAGAAATGAATATTAAATACATTAAGGATTGATGGCATACCTTTAAATTTCATCATCATCATCCTCATCATCATCATCATCATCATCATCATCATCATCATCATCATCCTCGTCATCCTCGTCATCATCATCGTCGTCATCGTCGTCGTTGTCATCATTGTCATCATCATCAACATCATCATCATCAACATCAACATCATCTTCATCATCATCATCAGTAGCAGCATCATCGTCATCATCTTCTTCTTCTTCTTCATGAAAATTTGTCTCAGGAACATCATCCAATAATTGTCGATCGTGATCATCATCTACATCATCTTCTACTTCTTCGGTATCTTCTTCTTCCATCGCATTATACTTTATCGGCCTTCCTCTCGGTTCATGTCTAACAACAAATGACCAACCCGGTTTATGTGAAACCTCTGAGTAAAATACCTGCTCACATTGGCTTGGAAGAACATAGGCCTCATCCCCAACTGGCTCAAACGACCTTGTATTAACCATTGTAAATCCATTATCATGTTCAATAACAGTTCTATTAGGATCATTTGGATTAAGTCGTAGCCTGTACCATTTGACAACGAAGAGTACTAATTTGAAGGAACTAAAGTCGCACTCAAGTATATCATCCAAAATGCCATAGTATTGATTTTTAGACTCTTGAGGATCTAAGTCATTTCTAGATGAAATATTAGTCACTTGAAAGACTGCAGTTATTCCAGAATCACAAGTTTTCTTCGTGTCATCCAACACTTTGACGCGAAATTTTTGACCATTACAGAACATAACCTTGTGGTGTTTAACCTGCAATAATATGTGAAACATGTCAAAATTATTATATCGTGAGTTGATAAACATACGGGTGATTAATAATTTTGTACGTACCTGGAAATCTCTTAAACCATATGCTAAATCTATTTCCCTTTGCGTAACATTAGAATCTCCATTACGATGAGCTTCTTTAACCAATGAAGATACACCTTCCCATGTTAATGTGTGACCAGAATGTTGACATCGTTCAATCCATACCGTCATCCAATCAAGATTGTTTGCAATATACAAATGTAGTGCATCCCACTCTCGAGCAACTGTAAAAAAAAAAATAGACGACTTACAACCGATTTATTTTGAAGATTAAGAAATAATTTATTAAAATAACATCTTATAATTTATTACCTGTCACTTTCCTCAATCTACCTTTCCCCATCAAGTACTCCCCTTTGAATTTTTTAAAAGGGTCGAGATCCCAAATGCGATCTACATGGATATTTGAAGCAAACTTAGGAAGATATTCAGTAATGTACACCATAGTCTGGTATACCATGTATCCCTCTACAATAGAACCCTCAGGATGTGCTCTTTGTCGAACCAAAGCCTTCAAAGATTTCAAGTGCCTCTCAACCATCCACATTGACCTAGTGTGTGCAGGTCCACACAATTCAATCTCCTCAACTTGGTGTATGAGGTAGTGTTCTTGTGCATTGAAAAAAGTTGGAGGTAGACACTTTTGCATTTCACACAGTAAATGAGGAATTCTTCTCTTCCAATAGTTTATATCTTCATTATGGATTTCTTTAGATGACAACCACCTACATTAAGAGATTCAAGTCACAAAAAATATATAAATACGAGACTTTACAAAATAATATACAATAGATTACATAGCAAGAAAAACAAATCGTGAATATAATAAATATATACAACAAATTGAACAGATATTATTGCTTACCTCATGTATTTTCCAAGATCATATATCACTTGTTTGATGTTATTGTTGAAGTGATCTGGGAGAGATAGAGGTAGCACGTACTGCAGTAATTATAAACCAATCATTTCGTTATTTTCTAACATAACATAATGAATAGTACACGTAATTTATGAATATATTGTAAATACAGAAGAACATAACTTACCTTGATGAAAGTATGCCAATCATGCATTTTGAGCCCTGGCCCAAATTCACTTTTCTTTGATATGAGATTGCTTATGTTCCCAGCAAATCTTGTGGGAAATCAAATTTTTGTATGACTTCTTTTATGGCATCACTTTGCTGCTCCGTTAATAACCAAGGAAGGGCACTTATATTAATCTGATCTCTATTGCTATTTGAGTGAATGAAATTCTTCAGTGCATGATTGGATTCATGAATGTCATTACAAATTTTGACAATTTTTTCTTTGTCACGCCTTCCATCCAGTATTTTCCACAATGTCTCTGTTATATTCTTTCCAACATGCATAAGATCAAACAAATGTACAATTTGTAGGTCCTTGTAGTAGGACAACCTACTAAATTGTCTGGGATAGCTTTTTAGTCCCTTTGGAAGGTTGTCAGTAGTGCCTTGACGACCTTCACGATCATCAATTACATAATTAGTAAACAAAAATCATAATAGAAATATATAAATTACAAACATAAACCATTAAGTGGAATGACATTACCTCGGCGATTAATTCTATTATATTCCAACTTCCATAGGCGAGGTGTCATTCTTCGTGGCTTTGATGTAGTCTCTTCTTTCCCATTGAAAAGATGTTTTTCCATACTTGGATACTTATGATTCCTGTGGAGGAAGTGTCTGTACTCATCAAACACATGCTTTCCTAAACTTTTTGAATGATGAGATTTCATCTTTGGACCACAAACTGGACATGCAAATTTTCCCTTTGTTTGAAGAGCTACAAGATAATGATATAATTGGATTATTAAATATGTTAATTTTTATAATTAGAATTATCATGCGCAACTTGAATTCACTATAACATACCACAAAAATGTGTTAGCCCTGGGGCATCATGTATTGTCCATACAAGTATTGCATGGAATTGAAATTGTCTTTGTCCTATTGGTCTAGACACGTCATACATAGTGACATCGTTCCATAACTCCACCAACTCGTCAATAAGAGGCTCAATATATACATTCATATCTTTAACTTGATATTTACCTACTTGAATGAACAGTAACATTACATAATTATTGTGACCATTTTACTGTAAGATTTATAAGTACATGTAAATTAATAACTATCAAATGATAAAATACCTGGAACAATCATTGCCAACATAATGTGCTCCCTCTTTATTGACATCCACGGAGGAATGTTATTGTTGATAACAAAAACAGGCCACACGGAGCAAACAGATCTCATCTCTCCAAATGGATTGACACCATCTGCTGCCAATGAAAGCCTGAGATTATGAGGTTCTTCTTTGAAGTGTTGCCACTTTTCCTCTATGTGCATAAATGTCGAACCATCTGCAGGGATTCGAATAATGTCATCTCGACTTCTATTACGTGCATGGTAATCCATAAATTGTGCCAAGCTAGTACACCTGAATAATTGTTGCATCCGTGGAATAATGGGGATGTAACGAAGAACCTTGTGAGGCACCTTTTTTGTTATTCGATCTGTTCGATATCTACTCGTATGACATATAGGGCATTGTGTTGCAAATTCATGTTCTTTATAATATATAATATGATCATTGGGACAAGCATGTATTGCTTGATACTCCATTCCAATATCTTTCATAATAGCAGATAATTCTCGATATGAGCGAGGTAGAATATTTGATGGTGGTAACAAAAACTCGCCTATCAATCTACAGCCAAAAATAATAAGTTGTTAATATAAACAATATTAGTGGTACATTATTCACCCTTTGTTAACTATAAAGACATATATGACATACCTTAACATACGTGACATTGTTATGTTGGATAAACCATTCATAACCTTCAAGTTCAACAACAACAATACAGCAGAGAGAAGAGTTGTTTGGGAGTCTTTGTATAGGGGCTCGTATGCCTTCTCAAGTAGAGGTACATCGAGGCTATCATCATCATCATGATCAGATCCGCTTGGACTAAATGTGTCATGGATCAATGTATTTATACCATCATCTTCAATTGTGTTTTATGGCGCATGATCATCATCTTCCTTGGGATCATTATCTTCACCTTGGATATTCGCACCCCCATGTTCCTCCATATCATGTACTTCCCTGGGGAGATCAACCTATATAAAATTGATTAACATAAATAAACCATGATCTTCAACTCATCATCAAGTGATTTCATATGTATATAAATTGTTAAAATTATATAATGAACAACTTACCAGTGGATGATAGGCATGCCCCCCTTCAATGTTACCATTCTCCCTACAATGTCTCTTAACTGTTTTGATTAGCAGTCTTCTACGGTTTAAGCCCTTACAAATTTTGCAGGGACAATAACATTTTCCATCACCTTTTCTTTTCAAGTTAGACCACAATCTAGCGATTGTCTCCCTATTTTGTTCTTCACTTATATTATCTGACATGATCATTCTTCGCAGGAAGCAAAAATTGGGCTATGAAAACTTCGGTCTACAACTTTCAGTGACTAAGCAAAATTGTCAAAAGTACACAAATCTTCTTAGACCTAGTTAAATCCTTTAATATTTTAAAAGTCTAGTTAAAATATACATTAGATTAAAAAATATACAATTTTCATGCCTGAGCGCGCGGTTACGACTAGTGCAATGGTCTTCTTGCTTAGCTCTAGAAGCTCTCTAGCAATCAAAACATATAAGCTACAAGGCCTAACAGCAATTTCAAAACATATAAGCTACAAGGCAAGACATATTACATAACATGGAAAAAGGATTAAAATATACATTAGATTAAAATATATACAATTTTCAAACCTGAGCGCCCAGCTATAACTCGTGCAATGGTCTTCTTGCTTAGCTCTAGAAGCTCTCCAGCAATCAAAACATATAAGCTATTAGAATTCATTAACTTTCTGTAATTGGAAAACTCTATTTGATATTAAACCGTAAACTACTACTATTCTCTCCATAAGAACTAAGTACAAAATTCTTTCAAGTTCACATCCATGATTCCCTTTGGATTAAAATATACAGCAAAAATAAGCTAAAAGTCTAGTTAAAATATTCATTAGATTAAAAAATATACAATTTTCAAACCTGAGCGCGCGGCTATAACTCGTGCAATGGTCTTCTTGCTTAGCTTTAGAAGCTCTCCAACAATCAAAACATATAAGCTACAAGGCCTAATAGCAATTTCAAAACAAGGGTCATCAAAAGAACCAAAAACAATGTGTGCAAACAATACCTTGTGAAGTGGTATAGACAATTAGAAGATGCTACTATGTGCTAGGCAACTTCTTAGAACTGTTGGTATATTCTTACAACTTGTTACACCTGGGATATTCTTCTCTGTAGATGCTACTATGTGCCATGGTCCAAATGGGCCCATAAATGTGGTTGAATAGAAATACATTCAAGTGGCAATTACACAAGGGACAGTCACTGTGAGATATCCTCATGTGTGACTGTCCTTGTCACAAATGAGGACATCTCACAGTGACTGTCCCTTGTGTAATTGCCACTTGAATGAGGTCAGTCACTGTAAAGACAACATGATAATGTACACATACAACAAGTGTACATTATCATGTTGTCTTTACAGTGGCTGCCCTCATGTTGTATATTCTTCTCTGTAGGTGCTACTACGTGATAGGGAACTTCTTAGAACTGTTGGTATATTCTTACAACTTGTTACACCTGGGATATTCTTCTCTGTAGATGCTACTGTGTGTCGTGGTCCAAACAGGCCCATAAATGTGGTTGAATGGCAATACATTCAAGTGGCAATTACACAAGGGACAGTCACTGTGAGATGTCCTCATGTGTGACTGTCCTTGTCACAAATGAGGACATCTCACAGTGACTGTCCCTTGTGTAATTGCCACTTGAATGAGGAACAAGGAGGAAGTGATACAATAATAGGGGGTGATCATTTTAAAATGTGTTGGACACAGATATGTCCTCATTTCTGGGTATTTTAGCTCTCTAACAGCTGAATACCAGATTAAATAATAATGACAAAAGAAAAATAAACCCAACGTACTCAGAAATTGTAGATGTGATTTTGCGGAGGGAATCTCTCTCGGCGCTGTTGAAAACACAAATGACAACCCTCTTGATTTCGTGAAGGGAATCTCTCTCGGTGCTGTTCAAAAAACAAATGACAACCCACTTTGTTCAAAACACAAATGATAACCCGCTTGATTTCGCGGAGGGAATCTCTCTCGGCGCTGTTGAAAACACAAATGACAACGTTCCTTTTTTTTTTTGCACTTATATCCCAACCAACATAAGGTCCATTTGTAATACAACATGATAATGTACAGTTACAGTGAGTGTACATTATCATGTTGTCCTTAGAGTGACTATCCTCATTTGTTGAAGAAGAAAAGCATTAATGTGGCTGAATAGCAATACATTCAAGTGGCAATTACACAAGGGACAGTCACTATGAGATGTCCTCATTTGTGACTGTCCTTACAGTGAGTGTACATTATCATGGTGTCTTTAGAGTGACTATCCTCATTTGTTGAAGAAGAAAAGCATTAATGTGGTTCAATAGCAATACATTCAAGTGGCAATTACACAAGGGACAATCACTGTGAGATGTCCTCATGTGTGACTGTCCTTGTCACAAATGAGGACATCTCACAATGACTGTCCCTTGTGTAATTCAAGTGGCAATTACACAAGGGACAGTCACTGTGAGATGTCCTCATTTGTGACTATCCTTACAATGAGTGTACATTATCATGTTGTCTTTAGAGTGACTGTCCTCATTTGTTGAAGAAGAAAAGCATTAATGTGGTTCAATAGCAATACATTCAAGTGGCAATTACACAAGGGACAATGTCATGAGCCGTGACATATTGAACTTAGTATAATAATAAAATGATTAGATGATATATAATAATCTATTATTAACGGTATATAACAATAATATATAATTATTATCAAAAGATAATAATAATATATAGTTAGCATAATAAGTAATATGTTAATTAAATAATATTAAAATATTAATAAATAATATAATTATGATTATAATTATAATATAAATTAATAATAAAAAATTATTAATAAATTATATTTATTATATTATACTAATATATTAAGTAATAATATTAAATCAATTATTGATATAATAATTTTAATATATAAATAATATTAATAAACCTCTCAATATAAAACAATATGTTATCAGTATAATAATATTTATTATAATATTATTAATATTACTAACATCATTAATTATAATATTTAATAATAACAATAACATTAATAATAATAATAATAATAATAATGTTTAAAGCAATATCGAATATCTGTAATCGATATACATCTACATTAAACATCTGCATTATCTATCACGATGAGGAATGAAGAAGTGATACAACAATCACTAGCCATTACACATCGATACCATGAGAGGATGATTAATGAACCAAATACTATGAAGTCAAGATCAACATGATATGAATAAGGGATAGGTCGCTATGTGTTTCAGAAGATGTATTGATAAGCAAGAAGGATAACCATTCATATATTATAAATAATCATTAATTGCACAAGTTTAGACAATGACATATCCGATAAAGCAATATCAAACATGAAGACCCGCTAGCAAATATGCACCATCACTTCCTATGTTATCATGACAATAACATAAACTAGATTGAATTCTACTATCTATATCAATAGACACCACATAGGAGGATATCGACTAAAGGATTGAAAGATTATCAATTGTCTGAGATAAACCACATCTTGTAGAAACACAAAAGCATCAGTGATTATATCACAAGCTATTGATGAATGAGGCATCAGTCATGGATAATAAGTACAATGTATCCTTAAGTATTAACAGGAATGGAAGTCAATTTGAAGATCAAACTCCATTACCAGCAATCAACCAATAAATGGACAATTATCAGAAAATGATATCGACTTATATCAGAGTAGAAAGATTGGATATAATCATAACAATATGGGATAAGGCAAGAGTTAATATCGATTGACTAAATACTAATGATAGTTAGACCAAACTAATACAAACACAATGGATGTTAACTACTGGTTGCACTACCAATTAGGGAAGATTACCTTCATAAAAAGATTTGATATTGAGTCAATCTGGGAGTTATCTATGATCAGAAAATAATGAAATAATATTATGTGAACTGTCGGATTATGGAAAGGTGTGATTAACAAAGGGACATGGAGGAAGAAACAAGACACGTCTCATTCATAGCATCTCTTCATTTGTTAAAGACAATATAAGAATGCATTCTTGTCAGTCACTCAAGGCATCATTAGAACTTTATTTACTTATCCATATTTGGATATACTCAATAGAGCATTTGCCTTTGGCAGTTTGGTTTCAAGTTTATCATTGCAGATCAGAGACAACACCATGATTGCACAGATAGAAAGGATAGTCAGAAACAACATCAATATTTGAAGTTGCAAGCATATAATTCAGAATCTGAAATAGCAACATATCACTCATAGCGATATTACACATTTGAATAATTACATCATCATATCAGACACAGCAAATACATTGCTATAAGCAATACTTATTGATTGTATATCGATATTGTTTATATCAGACATAGCATCATTATACTATCACTATAAGTGATAGGAAACATCATATTCATAGCATATTTCATATCATTATATCCGACAGTGCTATTAAACATATTGGTATCAATATCATCTTGCACACATATTGTGATTGAATCTGAAATAGCGGTTGATATCTTAAGTAACCTCCATTACTTAGTTTAATTGTAAGTATCTGATAGAGTAAGTCTGAGAAGTGGAGTAATTGTTCCTATTTTCCAAGTTAGCCAAAAAGGGGACATTACAGACAATCACTGTGAGATATCCTCATGTGTGACTGTCCTTGTCACAAATGAGGACATCTCACAATGACTATCCCTTGTGTAATTCAAGCAGCAATTACACAAGGGACAGTCACTGTGAGATGTCCTCATTTGTGACTGTCCTTACAGTGAGTGTACATTATCATGTTGTCTTTAGAGTGACTATCCTCATTTGTTGAAGAAGAAAATCATTAATGTGGTTCAATAGAAATACATTCAAGTGACAATTACACAAGGGACAATCACTGTGAGATGTCCTCATGTGTGACTATCCTTGTCACAAATAAGGACATCTCACAATGACTGTCCCTTATGTAATTCAAGTGGAAATTACACAAGGGACAGTAACTGTGAGATGTCCTCATTTGTGACTGTCCTTACAGTGAGTGTACATTATCATGTTGTCTTTAGAGTGACTGTCCTCATTTGTTGAAGAAGAAAAGAATTAATGTGGTTCAATAGAAATACATTCAAGTGGCAATTACACAAGGGACAATCATTGTGAGATGTCCTCATGTGTGACTGTCCTTTTCACAAATGAGGACATCTCACAATGACTGTCCCTTGTGTAATTCAAGAAGCAATTACACAAGGGACAGTCACTGTGAGATGTCCTCATTTGTGACTATCCTTATAGTGAGTGTACATTATCATGTTGTCTTTAGAGTGACTGTCCTCATTTGTTGAAGAAGAAAAGCATTAATGTGGTTCAATAGCAATACATTCAAGCGGCAATTACACAAGGGACAGTCACTGTGAGATGTCCTCATTTGTGACTGTCCTTACAGTGAGTGTACATTATCATGTTGTCTTTTGAGTGACTGTCCTCATTTTTTGAAGAAGAAAAGCATTAATATGGTTCAATAGAAATACATTCAAGTGGAAATTACACAAGGGACAATCGATCACTGTGAGATGTCCTCATGTGTGACCTTTGTGAAGGCAAGTGCCAATTTGTACCCAAGTTACCAATATTGCGGCAAAAGTGGGAATGAAGCATTTAGGGGTCAAATTGGGCAAAGAAGTGTAGAAGTGGCCTATGTGAGGTCTAAATAGCCTAACTAAGTCATGGTTAGGGTCTTATGGTGTTTGAACAATAAGTTTTGAACCAAAATCCCAAAGGTTGTAACAAGTTGTCAATGTTGTCATTCACAACATTGACAACATTTGTGCAAGGGAGCATTTTCGAGTAAGATGGTTATGTAACTATATGAAACCATTGAATTAGGCATCGGATCAACTATAAGAGGCCTCCATCAATCTGTGCAAAAGGTTGGGGGGAAAAACATTTGGAATTAAGAAGATTTGTAGAGTAACACGGTTTTAGTGAATTCTTGAGTTTTTTTGTTTCTTTGTTTTCAGTTGATTAATGGATTAGATAGCTCGCAGTGTCTATTGGAAAAGTTAGTGCAAGTTGTTTTTTAATTCTGTGTTGTGTTTTTTTTGAGTTTTGAAGCATTCCAACTAGTTTGTTAATTCTTTTGTTAAGTACCCTATCATTGGTTTGAACCAGGCAGGTTGAACAAATGGAGTCTTAGCTCATCATTCCATTGTCAATTTTGTATGGGCTCTTGGAATGGGTGAGGAGACTCCATGTACTATATGTTTGGAAGGAGGGGCCCTAGGAAGCTCATTTTCTATGTTTGCAATGATGTCCTAGGTGAGTCAGTTGAGCACAGTTAGGGATGACAAATCATTACAAGAAGATTACAACAAGTTGAATGCATTGGTTGCTTCAACTAAAATCTCATGGAGAGGTAGACACACATCTAAAGAAGCCCCAAGTCAAATTAGAAGATTGGGTGAGTTTCTTTGGCTGCTAAGAAAACAAACTCTTAGTCAGACTGTCCAAGTTGTGTCAAAATAATTGTTTTCAGGCATGGCTGTAGCAGTTGGTGTACAAAAAATCTAGGAGGAGGAGACCTTAGATATCTTGGAGTTCTCAATAAAGGGCATCTGAATCCTAAGCCCTTTAGGTGGCTTAATATAAACAAAAAGGCTTGACAAAGGCCTAGTTGCTAGCAGCCTATTTTTGGGTGCAATTGGCATGGTTTGATGAACCGGATTGAAGTACTGATGAAAAGTATAGGTGAAGGAGTAATATTGAAACCAATAGAGGTCCTAGTGGCCAGCCTCTCCATGGAGTAAATTTCTAGTTGAATGTGTTTCAATTTGTGAAGACAAGACTAGGAGTGTCCTAGTAGCTAGATTGGTATTGAGCAGAGTTCGTTGTATATCTTGTTGGTGTGCACTAGTTGAAGGAGTGGGATCTTGGGTAGAGATACCTAAAGAGTGTAGGGATAGTTAAGTACCCTATCAAGTCAAAACATTGGCCTAAAGAGACCCTAGTGAAGGATAGGGAGTGAGCAAGACAAAGTGTTACATCAATTAACAAGATCATTTTTTGGTAATTGTGTACATTATCATGTTGTCTTTACAGTGACTGTCCTCATTTGTTGAAGAAGAAAAGAATTAATGTGGTTCAATAGCAATACATTCAAGTGGAAATTACACAAGGGAATATCACTACGAGATGTCCTAAGTGTGACTGTCCTTGTCACAAATGAGGACATCTCACAGTGACTGTCCCTTGTGTAATTGCCACTTGAATGAGGACAGTCACTGTAAAGACAACATGATAATGTACACAAGTACCGTGAAGGTAGTCACAAGTTAGGGCTGTTTCATTGCATACCCAAAACAATGAAGACATTACAGTCCACAAAATGTTTGTGCTTGAAAGATGAACAAATAAAATTAAACTTCTAAATAACCAAAGCCGCTAACAATAAATTCAACACAGATATGTCCTCATTTCTGGGTATTTTAGCTCTCTAACAGCTGAATACCAGATTACATAATAATGACAAAAGAAAAATAAACCCAACGTACTCAGAAATTGTAGCTGTGATTTCGCGGAGGGAATCTCTCTCGGCGCTGTTGAAAACACAAATGACAACGTTGTTGTTTTTTTTTCCCTTATATCCCGATGTGATTTCGCGGAGGGTTATGGTGCTGTTGAAAACACAAATGACAACATTCCTTTTTTTTTTTGCCCTTATATCCTGACAACATCGCAATTGCAAGTTAGGGTTGTTTCACTGCATACCCGAAACAATGAAGATGTTACGGTCCACAAAATGTTTGTGCTTGAAAGATGAACAAATAAAATTAAACTTCTAAATAACCAAAGCCGCTAACAATAAATTCAACATAGATATGTCCTCATTTCTAGGTATTTTAGCTCTCTAACAGCTGAATACCAGATTACATAATAATGACAAAAGAAAAATAAACCCAACGTACTCAGAAATTGTAGCTGTGATTTCGCGGAGGGTTACAACGCTGTTGAAAACACAAATGACAACGTTCTTGTTTTTTTTGCCCTTATATCCTGATGTGATTTCGCAGAGGGTTACAGCGCTGTTGAAAACACAAATGACAACGTTCTTGTTTTTTTTGCCCTTATATCCTGATGTGATTTCGCAGAGGGTTACGGCACTATTGAAAACACAAATGACAACGTTCCTTTTTTTTTTTGTCCTTATATCCGGACAACGTCGCAATGGCGACGTTGCCAAATGTATTGTCATCACAAATTGCGACGGTGTCGAGCTATATTTGAAAAAAAAAATCCAAAACCGCATGACATTTGCCTGTCGTCGCAAATTACCGTTGCAATTTCACCCCAAATGTATTAGTGGGATAATGGAGAAAAGATCAAGGATACCAATATAGTTGGTAGAGAAATTCAAGGATGATATCTATTTTCTAGTGGATACCTACACTACCCTTATTAAAGTTGTAGAGCCAAGAATAGCTTGGCTACCACCCATGGAATATGAGATTGACATTGATGTAGCTATGAAAGCTATAAAGTCTTTACTTGTCAAGCCCAAAGACAAGAAGGATGCAAGATTTGGAATACTTGAGGAAGCTAAGTCCAAAATCAAGATGGGACTTGTAGTTCAGAAGATGGGTAGGAAAAAGGATAAAATGGTTAAGAACCTTAAGAAAACATTTGGTGTCATTGATGAAGACACTGAGGAACTAGGTGAAGAAGAAACTAAGGATTAAATACTAGTTGGTGAAGTTATAAATGAAGAGGCCACTGAGTCAAAAGAGAATGAACAAGAAGAGCCACCTAAAATTGATAAAGGGAAAGGTAAATTGGTTAGGTCTAGAACTATATTGGAAACTTCTAGTTTACCACATTTGAAGAAAGGTGTTGGAAAAATAATTAGGCCTACACTGACTCATACATATCAGAAAAGGAAAGAAAAGTCCACCATTGAGCTCCCTAAACTAAAGTGAAGAAGAAAATAGATAAGAGAAAAGGATGACAAAGAATCAAATCAAGAAGACATAGATAAATTCAATGTTGTGGTGAACACAAGAACTCAGAATATTGATGAGGTAGTAGAAAGAATAAGGAATATTGGAAAAATGAGTTCATCGAAACTTAAAAGGTATCCTCAATTGAGCACAGAGGAGTGGGAAAAGCTTGAAGAAGCACTTATAAGTATGATGATAACATTTAAAATTGTTGTAGTTGAATTTTCTAGCAGCATACGCAAATAGCTATATGAAAAATTTTCTACTAGATGAACTTATGGACTTGATGAACTACAATTGATTTATAACTTATTGAAGGAACTGTGATTTAAGATCACCGAGAAAATTGATTAGATATGCAATATGATTAAATCAATATTATGTTGTCATTGATGTCAACTAGTTTGATAATACTTATCTTGTAAGTTACTATACCGTTGCATCTGTAGTGAAGGAGTGAAAGAGATGAAGAACATAAATATCTACATGAGGAAGATGGATATGACAGATGAGAGTAGAGCATACATTGAGTAACTTGTTGATGATTCTATGAATTTATGTTACTGACTTGATTATGTTTCATTCATCTATGATGAGGAAAAGAGTTGAAAGACACAAAGCAATGTTGTTGGTTGATGAAGCATTTTAGTATACACCGATGGAGTTTAGTGTATACCAAGCACAGTGTTAACCGAGCTTGTGTTCACTGATGCATTTCTTTGTCAATTGAGAAGAACATAATGAACTAAAAGACTAGTTTAGCTGATAAGATGGATGAGCTGACAAGTGTATGAATTCGAGGTAACAGATAAAGTTTGTTACATAGATCGACGACTGACAAAATTCAAGAAAGATCTAAAGGATGAGAATCAAATGTATTATTGACACAAGTGTTGAGGTATATTTAAGAGGTGAAATCAATGATAATGATTAAGTGGCAAGATCTGATATAAATGTTTAAATGGTTTAAATGTCTATATAAGAGACTGGATATCTCCCTACAAGGTGGTGATGCCAGAAGAGAAGGAAACTACAGAATCATCACATGAACAAGTTTTCTTGCATTTTGATCATACTGGTTAAGGAGAACCCTACTGCAGAGCATTACCAAGTGACATAGAGTGATTACCGATGGACAGTAAGTTGAACAGTGATTGAAACATAATTGATTTATTGATCATAAAGATTTGTATGAGCTAAACATTGATCTGTAATTTGCAAGTGAAGTTGTTTTAAGTCAAATCACCTACTGTTACATATTTAACCATTGTACATAGTCAAATCTCTTAACAAAGTGGACTAAGAAAGTCTTATGATGTATCATTAATAGAATAAGCATTATTATCCTATCAACCCCAGAGTGACTGCTAGTTGGATGATAATGGTTGGTCTTAAATCCTCTAACAAGGTCACACCTAATAGTGTGTTTGTAACCTTTAACAGGGTTGGGTCTTCACTGACCTCACTTGAAAAGAGTGAATATTTTGGGTTGCCGGTCCCAGGTGGTTTTTCCCTTCACAGGGTTCCCATGTTAAATCTCTTTTGTTATGTATTGATTTTGTTGTTTCTTTTGATGTCATATTTACATGTTGCATATTCTATTTGATTGGTAATTGCTATAAGTTTTAGACTGGTAATTGGTAAATGCACATATAGTAAAAGTATTTTAAGTTACCGAGAAACAGTAATTGAAGTATTTGTTTTTGGATTATACATTTTGGAATTGGGACAGTGATTAACTGATTCACCCCCATCTCATTTATTCTAACAATTGGTATCAGAGCGTTGGTTTCTTTGAACAAAGTTTTAAGGACTTCAGTAAAGAGATCTCAAAATGTATAAGAGGGAAGTGCCAAAGCTGAACAAAGAGAACTTCATAGTATGGTAGAGCCGAATGGAGTTGCACATATCTGGAATTGGGAATGCTGCACTAGAATTGATGGAGAATGGTTATATAGAACCAACACCAAGTCCCCTAACACTTGATAAACTGAAAGATAGGCATGAAAACAATGTTACTATGATGGAACTTGCTGCTGCCTGCACCGATGTTGAATTTGAAGATATCAAAAGTTGCACTATTGCAAAAGCCATGTGGGATAAACTTTCTCAAGTTTACAGTGGAGATGTGCATGTTAAAAGTGCCAGAGCAGAAAGCCTAAGAGGTCTATTTGATGATATGAAGATGAAAGAAGGTGAGAATATTGTGCAATATATGAATAGACTAAAAGAAGTAGTACACACTATTAGAGCACTTGATGGACAAATTAGTGAAGAAACTATGGTAAGAAAAGTACTCAGAACCCTATTTCTAGTTTACACAATCAAAATATCTTCTATCCATGAGACAAGGTCTTCATCTACTAATGTACTTACACTTGAAAATTTGATTGGTAAGCTTACAACCTTTGAGTTAAATAATTTTGATAATAGTGTTGTACGGTCTGTGGAATCTGATTTCATGTCTTCTTTGAAGATTAGTAAGTCTAGCAGGAATAATAAAAAAGATAGTGACAGTAATACCAATGATGAGCTTGATGAAATTGAACCTCTTATGGCTAGAAGATTACCTAAAGGTAAAGGAAGTTATAGAGGTAAGCTACCTTTTGCATGCTTTAATTGTAAAGAGGTTAGCCACATCACTACTAGATGTCCACATAAGAAAGATGATGATAGAACCAAAGACCAATCTAAAGAAAGCTATGGGAGAAGATTCAACAAAGGCTACTGACACAATAGAGATAACCAACACAACAATGATAAAGTGAAAAAGGTATGTTTCATAGCTGAAGATAAAGAATCTGGATCTCATTCTGATGATGATGTAGAAGTTGTATTTGTTGCTATGAAAGATGAATCAGAGGAAGAAGAAGAAAAGCATGGAGAAACAAAACTGATCTCTAAAGTTAACAAAAATAATACATGGATCATAGACAGTGGTTGTACACATCACATGACTGGTGATGCGGAGAAGTTTGATGTACTTGAAGAATACAATGCAGGTTCAGTTAAGATGGGTAATGACACACCCTGTATGGTAAAGGAATCTTAATGATAAATGATATGATAAAATGTGATAATGCTTATTGGGTAGATGGATTGAAATATAACTTGTTAAGTGTGGAACAACTAAATAATTCAGGTCACCGAGTTGATTTTGAGAGCAAGAAAGTGAAAATCTTTGATGATGGAGGAAGACTAGTTGGATCTGGACCACAATCAAGAGGTAACCTATGTTATCTTGATACTGATGAGTCTTCTTTCTTGATGATGAAAAATGAAGATACTTTGTTGTGGCATAAAAGGTTATGCCATGTGAACTTTGATAACATGATTATGATTAGTAAAAGGAAAGGAGTTAGAGGCCTGCCTAACTTGTCAAAACTGGATCATGTTATGTGTCATCAATGCCAGAAAGGTAAGATGACTAAATCTAGTTTCAAAAGTAAGGATTACTCAACAAAGAAGATACTTGAGTTGGTTCATACCAACCTATGTGGTCTTATGAGAACTTAGAGTTACTATTGTGATAGGTACTTTATTTTTTTTGTTGATGAATATACTAGATTAATGACCGTTGTGTTCTTAAAAGAAAAATCTAAAGCATTTAAGATGTTTAAGTGGTATAAGACTAAGGTAGAAAAAGAGACTGGAAAGGAATTGAAATGCCTAAGATTTAATAGATGAGGTGAATTTATCTCTGATGAATTTACTAACTTCTATAATGACCATGGTATCAAAAGACAGGTCTTTGCACTGAGGACACCTCAATAGAATGGGATTGCTGAAAGAAGCAACAGGTCAATAGTTGACTGTGCTAGGACATTGATGCTGCAAAAGAATGTTGCTTAGACATACTGAAGAGAAGCTATTAGTACAATAGTTTATGTGCTTAACCGAGTGCAATTGAAGGACACTAAGAAGACACCCTATGAGTTGTGGTTTGGCCACAAACCTACTATAAGTTATTTCAGAATTTTTGGAAGCAAATGTTTTATTCTGAAATATGACAAAAATGGAAAATTTGACTCAAAAGGTGATGAAGGAATATTCCTAGGATATTCTAGTAAAAGCAAAGCATATAAATGTCTGAATAAAACTACTAACAAAATGATTGAAAGCACTAACATCTGTGTTGATGAGTTTGATGAAAATAACATAGAGGAAAGTACAAAGGAACCGAAAGACTACAGTAGATTCACTTACATTGAACAACTAGAGTATCTATTGAAGCCTCAGCCTGTGATAACCGGTCAGCAGGAAAACAATACCGAACAACAAGAAAGAGAAACCGATGAGCAAAATGGCCATACCGAGCAAGCAAATGAATCTACATAGGATGAAGAGGAAATGAGAGATAGGATACTAGAAATTTTTCTTAGAAGACACCATCCTAAATCACAAATAATTGGAGACAAGCAAGATGGCATGAAAACAAGGAGCAAAGCAAGACAAGGTACACATCTAGTTTGTGATTATGAGCTGAAAAATGTAAAAGTTGCATTAGAGAATGATGAATGGGTTAATGCAATGAAAGAAGAAATAGAGTAGATAGAAAAGAACAAAACCTAGACCTTAGTAACCCAACCTAAAGATAAGAATGTTATTGGTACTAAGTGGATATTGGGGAACAAGCAGAATGACAATGGAGAAGTAACCAGAAATAAAGATAGATTGGTATGCAAAGGATATGCACAGGAGGAAGGCATAGACTATGGTGAAACCTTTGCACCTATTTCTAGATTGGAATGAGTCAAAATGCTACTTGCATATGCTGCACATAAAAAATTCAAGGTATATCAAATGGATGTCAAGTCAGCATTTTTGAATGGAATACTTGAAGAAGAAGTCTACATAGAACAACTTGAAGGGTTTTTTGATCTTGAAAAGAAAGATATGGTATGTAGACAACATAAAGCTTTATATGGTTTGAAGCAAGCATCAAGAGCCTAGTATGAGAGGCTGCATACTTATTTGTTAAGTATAGGATTTGTAAGAACAAGTGAAAACATCAATCTGTTTATGAAAGGAGATACCGATGATACAATTCTTATTGTTGAAATTTTTGTGGATGATATCATATTTGGAGGTCAAGATCAATTATGTAAAGCCTTTTCTGATGATATGAGGAATGAGTTTGAAATGTCTATGTTCAGAGAGATTAAGTTCTTTTTTGGACTACAAGTGATCCAACAGAGTGATGAGATATTCATCACAGAGTCTAAATACATAAAAGAAGTATTGAAAACATTTGACATGGAAGATGCTAAACCTGTGGGAACACCGATGGCTACTGGATGTAAATTAACTAAGGAAGATGAAAATATAGAGGTAAACTAGACACTATACTAATCAATGATTGGTAAGCTAATGTATGTAGTTAAAGAATCTTAAGATACTTGAAGAAAATAGAGGACTATGGATTATGGTATCCTAAGGAAGGCAAGTTTGAACTCAGAGTCTATACCGATGCTGATTGGGCTAGAAATGTGGATGATAGAAAAAGCACCGTCGGAGGAGCATTCTTCTTTGGTGAAAGACTTGTTACCTAGACAAGTAAGAAGCAGGCTTGCATTTCTCAGTCTATAGCCGAAGAAAAGTATGTTGCTACTGCTACAAATTGTTCAAACATTGCATATATCAAACAAGTTCTAGAAAGCATGAATGAGACAATCACTGAGCCATTGATTGTATACTGTGATAACACTAGTGCAATTCATATTTCAAAGAATCTAGTGATGCATTCTAAATTGAAGCATATATCAATAAAGTATCACTACTTGAGAGAACAAGTATAGGAGAAGCAAGTTAAACTAGAGTTTGTTACATCAAAAGAACAACTTGCAGATATATTTACAAAAGCTCTACCAAAAGACACATTTGAGTATTTGAGGACTAGACTTGGGGTTCGTCCCTTATCTACTGGTCACTAAGGTGATTCAAATGTTGCATTAGCCTAATCTTATTAGAAGATCATACATGTTGATGCAACATAGTTCACACTTTGGATCATGTCTAAAGCTATGAAAGGTACTGGAACAGATTGGCATATCAATATACTAAGATACAGAGTATGCACTAGACAATAAAGCTCTTTAGTAGTCTAAAGATTGATCACATAGAAAGATTTGTTTGTTTATTTGTTTCTTTGGCATTGTTGTCAAAGGAAGAGATAAACAATATGAAACAAAGAGAGACAATTGAAGAAAGGGAGAACATTGAAGATTAGTTACTGAGAAAAGAAGAAGGAATCCAAGAGCTGAAAATATCATATTTGTAGATTGACAAAGATGCATTTTTCAATGCTAATTGAGTAACATAGTGATTAAACATATTAAGCTAGGGAGAACTTGTACAACATTTGTTCACAAAGTTGTAGAATATATGTTTGGTATGTGTATGGTATATTTCATATTTCTTGAGTTTCCATCAATACCAAAGGGAGAGATTGATGAACTACAACTTATTTAGAACCTGATTGAAGGAACTATGATTTAAGATCACCATGCAGATTGATTAGATATGTAATATGATTAAATCAGTATTGTGTTGTTATTTATGTCAACTAGTTTGACAATACTTATCTTGTAAGTTACTATACCGATATTGTAGTGAAGGAGTGAAAGTGATGAAGAAAAATAATATCTACATGAGGAAGATGGATATGATAGATGAGGATAGAGAATACATTGAGTAACTTGTTGATGAGTCTATGGCTTCATGTTATTGACTTGATTATGTTTCATTCATCTATGATGAGGAAAAGAGCTGAAAGACACAAAGTAGTGTTGTCCGTTGATGAAGCATTTCAGTATACACCGACAGAGTTTAGTGTATACTGAGCTTGTGTTCACCAATGCATTTATTTATTAACCGAGAAGAAAAAAATGAACTAAATGACTAGTTTAGCCAATAAGATTGATGAGCTAGCAAGTGTATGAATTTGAGGCAACAGATAAAATTTGTTACACAGATCGACGACTGACAAAATTTAAGAAAGATCTAAAGGATGAGAATCAAATGTGTTATTGATAGAAGTTCGAAGGTATGTTTAAGAGGCAAAATCAATGACAATGATTAAGTAGAAAGATTTGATGGAGCTGAAGAAAATGGTTTACATGTCTATATAAGAGACTCAATATCTCACTACAAGGTGGTGATGCCAGAAGATAAGGAAACTGTAGAATCATCACGTGAACAAGTTTTCATGCATTTTGATCATACTGGTTAAGGAGAACCCTACTATAGAGCATTACTGAGTGACAAAGAGTGATTACCGATGGATAGTAAGTTGAATAGTGATTGAAACAAAATTGATTTATTGATCAAAAAGATTTGTATGAGCTAAACATTGATCTGTAATTTGCAAGTGAAGTTGTATTAAGTTAGATCACCTACTGTTACATATTTAACCATTATACATAGTCAAATCTCTTAACCAAGTGGACTAAGAAAGTCTTATTATGTATCATTTATAGAATGAGCATTGTTATCCTATCAACCCCAGAGTAACTACTAGTTGGATGATAACGGTTGGTCTTAAATCCTCTAACAAGGTCACACCTAATAGTGTATTTGTAACCTTTAACAAGGTTGGGTCTTCACTGACCTCACTTCAAAAGAGTGAATATTTTGGGTTGCCGGTCCCAGGTGGTTTTTCCCTTCACAAGGTTTCCAGGTTAAATCTCTTGTGTAATGTGTTGATTGTGATGTTTATTTTGATGTCATATTTACATGTTTCATATTTGATTTGATCGGTAACTGCTATAAGTTTTAGACTGGTAATCGATAAATGCATAGACAATAAAACTATTTTAAGTTACCGAGTAGCTGTAATTGAAGTAATTGTTTTTGGATTATACATTTTGGAATTGGGATAGTGATTAACTGATTCACCCCCCTCTCAATTATTCTAACAATAGTTAGAACTAAGAAGAGAATGAGAGAGAGGTCATTAATTCTAATAAAATGTGACTATTCTATTGATCAAATAGATGTAACATTAAAACAACATGCAAATAAATTATTTATGAAGCATCGAGCAATCAAAGTCCCACAAGGAAAATTGTAAGAGGTAGATAATGAGAGTAGGAACATTTTGAAAAAATTGTTCAGTCCAACCAAGCACATTGTTATCGAGGATCATCAACCAGGCACACAAGAAGATAATCCTATTAATGTTGATGATAAGACCATTCACATCTTAGATATTGAGCAGCCCAAGGAAGAAACCAATGAAGAGGAATCAATAGCTTCTACTGACATTGTAATGGAAGTAATTCCAAAAATGCTGACTACTCTAGGGAATGAAAAAATAATAATAGAAAACATAACAAAAGGTGACCCTGATGATGAGGCTAAAGAAGATGAAACCATCACTAGAGCTATCGAGAACCTTGGTGAAGAAGAAGTAACTGAGGTATCCTGAGAAATGGTACTAGGTAATCTACGTATAATGGTACAAGCTATTGAGATAGCTAATGAAGCACAAAATAATAACACTCCACCTGAGTAGATAACAAATAAAAATGAAGACAAGGGTGAGGAAGAAGGAAAGGAGACCATGGATATCACAAAGAATGAACAATCACAAATAGAGTCAACGGTAGACACTTCTACCACCCAAACAAGGAGTCAAGCCCCTATAGCATAGACTAGATAATCCATTACTAGGAAAAATAGGGTGGAAATCAAACCCAATGAGTCACCAAAGGTAGATCCTAAGCACAAGGCTCAACTTTCCATTGCACCATCTCCTTCATATAGTATGCATGAAAAGAAGAAGAAGAAGAAGCAAGGATCTAAGGGTCAGATTACACTTGAGGAAACCATTGAAATTATAGCATGCAACCCAAGGACAATTGATCCTTAAGCTCTTAGGAAATATGGAGAGCTACGAACCCAAAAGGAAACACGAGAAAAGATGAGACAAGTTGCTAAAAACACAAAGGTGTTAGAGGATGTCAAGGAGATCCTAATTCAAGTTTCTCCTGATGTAAATATTTGACCCCATTTTTTATCAACTTGCATTGCTCACTGAAACAATAAATTTCCCCACTACAGACGCTGATAGATGATTGAAGAGGAAGCCAAACAAAAGATTCAGTACCAATTCACTAAAAAGATCATGCAACTAGTGGTTATAAACAAGTTAAAGCTTTTAGAAGTTATAATTGATTTAGAAAGTATCATTGATCAAATTATTACAATTCTCAAACAATTATGCACTTTAGATCACTTCACTATTAAGGTTAGTGAAAAGATAAGAAAGTTAGATGAAGATCTTAAAGATAGTACTACTCATCTTACAACCAAGCATCATGCATTTCAATTGCATTATTCCAGAGTGAAATACATACAATAGTTAAGACTTGAGTTAAGAAAATAAGAGGGCCAAATCAAAGAACAGGTAACTGAGCTACAAGATGAGTTACTACCACATCTAGTAGTGATGCAAAAGCATGTGACATAGACAAATAAATTGCATTCCACCCCTGAGATTTATGTCATTGAGAATATTTTTGACATGCATGCTCATGTAAGTTTAGAGAAGTTGGCTCTATAAAATATAAAAGAAGAATGGGAGAAGCTTATGGACAATCTAAACAAATCCCATCCTAACATTTTTGAAAAATTGTAAGTAAAATATTTATCATTACTTTCAAAAAAGATGGAAACATATGTATATCTAATGAGAGCATGTTCATAGGGGGATTCACTAAGTTTGACTTACACAATTTTGGTTTTGTAAAAATTTTGACAGTTTAAACTTTTATAGTCAGCATACATATAAGTTTTTGATAGTAATGCTAGAGGGGGAGAATGTTACTCCTAAATAGATTAGATGTTGTCATTAGTATTTAGTTGTATGGTTGGTAAACACAAGAAGACAATTAATTCATTTATTAATACATAGTAGTCAACAAGCAGAGAGATATGAAATAGTTACCGAGTACACAAGATCATCGAGCACCAGTAATAACCAAGACTAAGAGGTAGTATTTACCATGTAATCTAGAGTTCACGTAAAGTTTTGGACTTGATCATTCTTCAAGATGAACAAATTTTTACTGAGTAAGAAAATGGTTTACGAAGATCAGGGTGAATATTTATTACATATGTAATCATTTAATGAATGATGATTCCTATGTAATGACGATCTAGGTTATTTTTGTGAACCTTGTTAGAAATAGGGAATACTGAGAGGGGGGGTGAATTAGTATTCTACAAACTTTATCCTTTGCCCAATTATGGATTTAATAGATTATCTTTATACATGCATAACATAAGAAGCTAAACAACATGCATAACAATAAAGAACTCATAACACATTATTTTTTCTTGAGGAAACCCTGGCCAAGGGAAAACCCCGGTGGGGATGGTATCCACAAAGATCCACTAATGAAAAGTATCTTGTTAAGGATGTTAACCCTGTTAGGAGTCTATTACAAGCATATAGTGTATCAGCCCTAATTAAGGGACTATAGGCCTTGTTAGAAGCCTCAACCCTATTAGGAGTTGTAGTACAAAATGTGATTACCAGATGATCCCATTGCCCAAACAAGTAATGTACAATATACACTGATTACAAAATAGGCTAAGGTACATAACCTTATACTTCTTGCATCAATATCTCTTTGCTGCTCTTTTACTATCACTATTACATATGCTTCATATACTTCGCATCATATCACTTGTCCACACTTACTGTGTTCTTACTTCTAATACAATTACAATTACAATTACAATTACAATTACATTTATACCAATAGCTTTATCCAAGAGTTAAAATATAGGATTTCATCCCTTTATATTGTTAAGTCATTATTTTGATAAACAAAATAATCCCTTAACTCTTTACTAGTTCTGTCTTCATATTCTGTCCTATCGGCTTCACAACGTCTTCGGTAAAATTGTCATAACTTCCTCCGTACATGCTGTACTAACTTTTTCTCTGAGATGGGTGATCGATAGACATCATAGAGTCTATGTTCAAGTGTGCAAGCACTAAACTTACTCTAGTCAATGTCGCAAAAAAAAACTATGTCCAGGTTCATTGGTAAAACATTGTCTCACACTTAGACAAATTTGCAATGCACTCTATCATACTTGCTCTCTAACCTGTGTGATCTTCATGTGGATCATATGTTTCCATAATGACAACATCTATGTAATCAACTCAGGCAAATTGCCAACAATCTCCTCCTTTGTCATTGGTGGCAACATATTAAAAAATTGGCTAAGTGTACAACTCAAAATCTCAAAAAAATGTTCAAAATTATGGCCATAGTATAAAATACATACTATCCTTATAACTCCTCAAAAATATTATTGTCTCTAATATAGTACTCCCCTAAGAGTAATAGTCCTTATCATATACTATCAATTTTCTTCTGTATATCTCTCCCCCTTTGACAACAATGACAAAATAAGGTAGGGAGGATTACAAAATTGTATCACAAAAATTTATACCTCAATTCATTTATTGCAAAGCTGGTAGCCTCGCAACACAATCTAAAAAATCTATCTTCATGGATTCTATCTCCTTCTGCCATGATTTCTTAATGGAATTTTCCACATTAAGTAGTGTGCTCAGTCCATAAGAAGCTATTTCACATGCTTGGAGGTTTTCAAAGTTAAATTTTTGAAAAGATGTCTTAGCTGAAAGACATTCTTCCAACTGCTCTTCAATAATGCTCAACTCCATAGAAGCATGGTCTCTCAAAAGAGTGTATCTTATCAATTTTCTATCTCTCTCATCTTGCACAACTCTGATTTCATCATAAAGTTTTTAAACTTTCTTCTCAACATCACATACCTTCACATTGGGGCTAGACAGAAGGTTTGTTTCATTTCGAATTTCTTCTTCCTTCAACTTTATCTTCCGATCTTCTTCAGTTGTCAAGGTCTCTGATTTTGTACATTGTATGTACAAAGATTTTCCTATTTCCAAATGCTTCCTCAAATTCTTGATACAAATATCAAGAGTGTTGATATCATTTCTGATATTCTGACTGATGTTCAAAAGCATTCTAGCCTCATAGGCTGCTTGTGCTTTCACTTTTGCAATATCAGATAGGTTTGTGAATTCATTATCAAAGGTGCTCATTACCTTCTTTTCTTTCTCCATAGGGTCTACTTATGATATTTGTGTAGTTATAGTACTTTGTAACTTCTCAGTTAGTTCTTTCAAACACCCTTCAAGACTCTTTACTTTCTTATTCTTACCAATGATTTTATTCAAGGATGTGATCAATTCCAACTAATCATCATCATCTACTTCTTTTCCCAAATGCTCAATCATAGATCCAATTTGAGTCTTTTTTCTAGTCTCAAGAGTAAGACTGATATCTTCTTTGGTGGGAATGGGAACTTGTTCCTCTGTTACTGGTGGTTCCATAACTGTGGTCTTTGTCATCTCTTCTTCTTTTGTAGCTTCCTATTCTTCAAAGGATGAATTGTCAACAATGTTCTCCAAATTCTTGAATACATTTTCATCAGTATCCAAGGTGATTTTTGTACCTTCTTCATTCATTGTTTCATCTTCAATATTAATAGCTAGAGAAGAGGGAATGTCGTCTTATACTTTCTCACCTACTTGGTCTACTGCAACTGATGATTCTCCAACATATTCTTCCATAACCTTGATAATAGCCTATTCTGTCTCAAAATTTATTTCTTCATACCCACCTCCCATAATCTGAATTATTCTACTTTTGGTTCTCAGATGAGTGCTTAGGGCTTTCATGATTTGATTGAAATGAGTTTCATCTCTTATTTCACAAAGCTTCCTCACAAGATTTTCTCTGATAGCCATCTCTTCCTCTAATGCTCTCTTCTTCCTATTTAGAAGTTTGTTATATAGATCATTAGGTATCTATCCCTAAATAGTATCAAACTTCTTGCCAGTCAAAATCATATGATTCGCAACTACATTCTCTAGATTAAGTTTGTTTGTATAATCATAAAGATCATAATATTTGTTCATTCTTGCAAAGTCACCATTCTCAATAATCTACTCATTAAGCTTTTCAACTTTTGGTTTCCAAGCTTTTTTGTTAGTAGTGACATCATCTTTTACTTCTGCAATTTTTCTTGTAATTGGTTGCACTAGAGTTTTATGTCTCTTTCCTGGTCCAGTAGCACTTTCCTTAACTCTTTTTCTAGGTGCGGAGGAAGTGGATCTAGTAGAAATATTTGCTTCTATGTCCTTCTCAGGTACTTCCACTTTCACCTTTACTTGTGGTTCTTCCTGTTGCACTACAATTGATGATAAAAGGAGGGATAGACAAAACTTATTTTTGTCCACTCTCTTTGATTGTTGCTATTGTTTTCTTTGCTACCAAAAACTCTCGCTCTATCATTCCTGTATCTTTTAGGATTTTCTTAATAGTTCTCTCAACTCTCTTCTTAGACTGCTTCTCTTCAATTAGAATCTTTGCAGAGTTGAATTTCTCCTCAAAGGTTCCAAACCTATTACACTGAGTGTCCAACTTACACTTAAGTAACCTGCTAACATATTCTTTAGTCTCTACCTCAGATATCTCACAGCCAAGAGGGTCTATGAACTCTGTTCTAGGCTCTACTACTTCAATATAGGTAAAATCAGTATCCACATAAAACATGTATCATCTTTATATTTTTCAACAAGAGACCTAGGGATCCTTGATCTACTAGACACAATATTTTGAAATGTCTTAATAACAAGTACTGCACTCTCATTTACATTGTCAATAACATGTCTTCTATATACTAGGTTAATCCTTTCCATTGTAGTTTTTCCATCATTCTAGTCATTTCCTATGGTGTAAGGAAATCTCCTCAAAAGATGAAAGAACATATATGTGATTAGGGATGAGAACCTAAACCGTGTATACTTAGTTTTCTTGATCTTCTCCAAGTTCTCAAACAATTGAATTCTTAGAATTTCACACATATCAACTGGTACCCTTTCAACACACATTAGATAGGATACATGTACCATTCCAGCTGCCATGTCATTCTCTCTTGAATTTGGACAAAACTTAGTAGTTAGGATCTTGCATAAGTATCTCACATCATCTTGTTTGATCTTACTAATCACAATTCCTCTACCATTATAGCATGAGTTTGTGTTATCAATGACTATTTCCTCATGTTTTTCTCATTAAAAGGAATAGCTCGAGTTTTAGATAATCCAGTGACTTCATGAATCAAATCTACTATAATATCTATCACTCTATCTTCTAGCCAAAACTTTCCATTATGAATTCTTCTCAAGATAATCTTAGTGGATTCTTCATTATCAAATTCATACTGTAATCCATACTTAACAATTTCATTATGTTCCAAATATTCAAAACCTTGTTTTAGTGTCATATCCTAAATGTAAATGTTCTGATATTCATCTGTGAAATCACTATCATTCATTGTCTCTAGTTTGCATCGAAGATAACTTCTGACATTTTCTAAGTGTAAAACTTCATCTAGTATGGATGATAATGCAAACCTAGGGTCTTCTTCCAAGGGTTCTACTGGTTCCCTTTTCAATTTAGGTCTATTCTTATCTCTGACATTTTTTATTAAGGAAATATCCATGATTTCTTCAAATTCCTTTATTGATTCAAAGATTTGTCAAGTAAAATACCTTAATTTCATGATTTTAGGGCTTGCGTAGATTCGGCACAAAATTATTCTCCAAATCCTTGCAAAATGCTTTCAATCACTGCTCTTTGATCTCCTTGACACTTGAATTCTCTTTGATGATCAAATAATACTGATCATAACCTTTTATTAATTCAATCTCACTTAGATTTGACATCGCATTCAATTCTTTTGCTACTTCTTTCCAAAAAGTTGTCTCTGCTAACCTGCAAAACTTAAAACTTCTTGTGATCTTGCATAACATAATATTTTTCTTTGTGCTCTTAACCATAGTATTAGAACATCATAAACTACCTTGCATTAATTGTGTAAGACTCATTTAATCAGATATCTACTTCTACACTAAATCTAACTTCCTATTCTGCTACAATTTACATAAATTAAGTACTTTGAGATAGGTCAGGTAAAGATTCATTCTTACCTTTCAATACTTCACCTTCCTGATTACCTTCAATGTTGAATATGTCTCCTTGATCTATGCTTTTGATAAACTTCATTGGATCTGAATTACTACAACATCCTTTCTAACTGTTATTTGCATCTTCATTTCTTCTTGCATGATTTCTAGGGTTAGGATTAAGATGAAAAACTCTATTGCTCATTCTGTAAAACCTTGCTGTATGTCCAATCTTGTTTCATATTTGACAAACAATTCTATTGTTTCCATATCTTGGCCTACGTTGATTGATTTGTGATCTGTAGTTTCTAGCAATGTGTCCAACCTTGTTGCATCTATAACATACTACTCCATTTCGTCTGTTCATATGTTTAGTAGGTTTCTTATCTGCATTGTTAGTATTCCTAAACATTCTACTACCATCATTATTCTCAATAAATTTAGGTTTCCTACATTCAATAGCTCTATGTCCAAAACCATGATAATTGTAACAATAACCATTAAGAGGTTTAAATTGTTTACCTGTGCAATCTCTCTTCATATGACCAATAGTATTACAAGAAAAGCATCTACCTTTGAATTCTCTTTGCATACCTTTGGGTGATTCTTCTTGCTTCGGTGATTCTTCTTCTTTAGGTGTATCTTTAGATTTGTTGATCTCATCAGGCTTCTTCTCATCTATGCTTTCAGATATCTTCAGATTTGGTTCCTTGCCTTCATCATTTTCTTTAAAAGTGTTGAATCCAAGACTAGTCTTATCATAGAATGGTTTCTGATAAGATATTTTTTCATCAATCTTGTCACTAGTTGAATATAGCCTTTCAAGTTGTTGTTTGGATTGAGTCAGTTCACCTTTCAAAATCTTATTGTATTTTTCAATTTCATCATACTGCAAATTGACTTTCTCAAGTTCAGATGTTACTTTACAAAGTTTAGATTTTAGTCCTTCATTTCTAGTCTTTAGAATTTCATTCTCAGATTTTAGATTTGCTTCATTCTTGCCATTTCCATCTTTCAAACTAAGCTTCAAATTTTCTATCTTCAGTTCATGCTTAAGGATTTCATTTGTCTTTTCTAAATTTTCATCACAATCTTCAATAAAAACTTTGGATTCCTTTTCAGATCTAAGAACTCCCAATTTGTTTTTTAGTTTCTCAATGAGGTTCTTTGCATCACCATACTTTCTTTTCAAAGTATCTTTTTCAATAGTAACTAAGTCAATTTGTTCAAGAGCTTCTTCAAGATTCTTCTGTAGTTGATCCATATCCATAGAGATCTTACCCAAGCTGCTAGGCTTTCCTTGAATGATTCTTTTCTGAGTAACTAAGCTCTGATACCAATTGTTAGAAATAGGGAATACTAAGAGGGGGGGTGAATCAGTATTCTAAAAACTTTATCTTTTTCCAAATTATGGATATAACAAATTATCTTTATACATGCATAACAATAAAGAACTCATAACACATTATTTGTTCTCGAGGAAACCTTGGCCAAGGGAAAACCCCGGTGGGGATGGTACCCACAAAGATCCACTAATCAAAAGTATCTTGTTAAGGATGTTGACCCTGTTAGGAGACTATTACAAGCATATAGTGTATTAGTCCTGATTAAGGGACTATAGGCCTTGTTAGAAGCCTCAACCCTGTTAGGAGTTTTAGTACAAGATGTGATTACCAGATGAGCCCACTACCCTAACAAGTAACGTAAAATATACACTAATTAAAAAATAGGTTAAGGTACATAACCTTATACTACTTGCATCAATATCTCTTTACTGATCTTTTAATATCGCTATTACATATGCTTCATATACTTTGCATCATATCACTTGTCCACAGTTACTATATTCTTACTTCTAATACAATTACAATTATAATTACATTTATACCAATAGCTTTATCTAAGAGTTAACATCTAGGATTTCATCCCTTGATATTGTTAAGTCATTATTTTGATAAACAAAATAATCCCTTAACTCTTTACTACTGTCTTCATATTCTGTCTTGTCGGCTTCACACTGTCTTCTATAAAACTGTCATAACTTCTTCTGTACATGTCATACTGACTTGCACTCTGAGATGGGTGATCAATAGACATCATAGAGTCTATGTTCAAGTGCCCAAGAACTAAACTTTCTCCAGTCAACATCACAAACAAAAACTATATCCAGGTTCATTGGTAAAACACTATCTCACACTCACACAAATTTGCAATGCCCTCTGCCATACTTTCTCTCTGACCCATATGATCTTCACGTGGATCATATTTTTCCATAATGACAACATATATGTAATCAACTCAGCCAAATTGCCAACAAACCTTTGATATTAAGATTTATAAGATGTAGTAAAACCTTAATTAGGTCAAGGTCAGTTTGATATAAAATTGTAAGGATGTCATTTTGACATGTATTATCATGAAGTAGCTGCACTTAGAAGGACATCTGAAGTTTAGATGGGGTTTTGAAAGAAATATTTCAAAGGAAGTATCCAGTTTAACATAACAGTTATATGGCTACTAAGCAGTTCAAAAGGATATAATCATCACAACAACATGATATTTTTATTATATTTAATGGATCATGTATGATATTAGCAATTTTAGTTGTATTACATACATGTCATATATCACTGCTACTCTCTAACAATTGTAGCAAATTCAAAATCTCCTAACAAAGTGGACTTAACCATTCTTAGTTAAATCTCTTAACTAAGTGCACATATATATTGTGTTGCTAAAATATTTTAACATGGTAGATATAGTTGATCTTTTTGTTACTCCTTACAGGGTAAGATCACAAGAAGTGATTATTCTTGTAAGCCTTAATTGATAACTTTTTTTCTGGAGAAGTGAAGCTTTATGGGTTCCATCCCCACCATAGTTTTTACCTTCTAACAAGGGTTTCTATGATACCAAATACATGTGTCATGTGTATTGAAGTTTCATGAATGTTTTATTCATTTACTATCATGCATTTACATTTTAGTTATACTATTGAATGTATGTTGAATGTAAATTAAAGAGTCAGTTATTGAAATTAACATTTAGAAAGAGTACTTTGAAAAGTTTTAAGGATACTAATTCACCCCTCCCCTCTCAGTATACACCTTTCCATAGTTCCAACAATAGGTCCCTTTTGGCTAAATCATGAAAGATTATATGTGATGTTTTCTATGTGAATTATTCACATTAATATTGCAAGTAGTTAGATAAATGGTTATTCTGAAGTGAAATGAATATTCTTGACTTTCTTTTTTCTTCTTGAACTTGTTAAGAAATTATGAACTTGAATGTATACTTCATTCTTGGCTAAATAATGGAAGACGATATGTAACCTTTCCTATCCAAATTATTCATATTGATCTTGCATGTAGTTAGATAAATATTTGTTCTAAAGTGAAATGGATATGCATATGTTTTCTACATAATAATTTCATAATGCAAGAATAAATAAGAGCGATCAAAATCGTTATAATGAGGAAGTTCATAAAAAGGTTGGAGAAAAATTCCACCACGATGAACTTTGAAAGAGTCATCAACTGACTAACTATAGCTCATGAAGTGCAATGATTAGACTTTAGTGTTCGTTCTTGTAGTAGATTAGATCTATGTGTGTCATTTATGCTAGATTACCTTTGTAGCAAGAATAATTTGATTGTTTCTTTCAAAGCGTAACTCCCCTTCCTTTTCTTATTTTGTAATAAATTGTGTCATCCTATCATCTTGGGAGTGGACTTACTATTATTTAGGATTAGCTAGGATTTTTACTACTATAAATAAGTTCATATATCCTTTCTTAGGGGGTTAGAAGTTCAGATATTGTGATTTCAAGTTTTTAGTTTAATGAAGAATAGTTTCAGCTACATTAGTATGTAATTGAAATTCTTATTTAACAAAGTTAACAAATTTACTTATTTAAATAATTGTGAGTTATTTGCATTAATATTTTATTAAATTTTTATTTCTTCACCAACATATGTTAATACAAAATGAATAAAAGAAGCATCCAAGTAATCCTAGTTTTTTTTTCCAACAATTCATACCAAAGATTGAACAATTTAATGATAATTCAATAGGTAATTTATATCGACACAAATAATGTTACTTAACCATTTCATATTTTAGGCCATAAGAATCATCATTTTATAAACATAGATTGCAAATCATTCTGAAAATTTAGTCTCGGTCATTAACATTATTGTCTCCTACAATCTCTTCTAGTGTATCATTGTCAATGTTCATATGTTTTGTCAATTATTTAATATTATCATCATCCTCATCTTGACCTACAATCTCTTCTAGTGTATCATTGTCAATGTTCATATGTTTTGTCAATTATTTAATATTATCATCATTCTCATCTTGACCTACATCACCTTCATCATCATTTAAATTTGACCATAGCCTATCTATATTGTTACCAAATGTATTTGGATCACCACAATCTATACCATCCATATTGTTGTCTTCGATGAAATCATCTAACTATGGATTGTTGTCTTCTTGTGCCTATACATAACCATCCTCAACATCATCATGCATGTCAAATTATTTGATGTTCTCTAATCCCTCTCCCTCATTTTGTTGGCCACCATTGTTTTTCTCAATATCCACTAATGCATCGTCAAATAGATGCCTTAATCTTAGATAATAATGTATGAAAAATATCTATTTTGAGTCCAAAATATCTTCATAGAAAATAACCTGCGCATAAATAGAAAACATATATGAGATGTGTGTAATAAATTTTGTATTAATGAATAAACACATGTATACATTTATAATAAATTATGAATTAATACATTAATGATCACTATCGCTTCTTCTTTGAGTAAAAGAAATAATTTCTAATAATAAATTGATAGAACATAGGGTTCCTTACCCTCTGGTAGGAACCATGAGGAATCTATAGAAAATAATCCACTATGGGTATCATGTCTTTGTGTCCTCTCAAATGCTTCATACCATCTACACTTAAAAATAATTTTTTTAAGAGAGCGGCAATCCAACTCAATAATTTCTTGTATTTTCCCAACATATTGTAGATTCCATTAAATTATATTCTTATCTTTTGAGTTCGATCGAGTGGATTTCTTGAAGTCAACCATGATGCCACAATTAAAGGATCATCTATTTACTTCTACACTTTTTACATGATAATGTTGACCATTTCCCCACGTTGCTACATATTTCATCTCCTATGGAAGGCCACTTATTTCAGTGAAAAATAATATAATAAAGAATATTAATGTTGTTAATTGTGTCAAAATTGTAAGGAAACAACATTTTAAAATTTCAATAGTAACTTTCTTTCACATTGTCTAGACATGTTAATTTCATATTCTATTATGTTTGAACATGTACCTACATCATCTATTTGATTTTGAAATTGTTTAGTAACCCAATCTAGTGTGCAATATTTTCCCCATTCCCCAAGAAGATAAAAAAGGAATATCATTTTCCTTGGGTGCGATCACCTAAACTATCTCTTGGATTCTAACGCTTCTCTCTTTTTATCATACAAATTAATCTATTTTATCATTAAGTCCACATGGTACAAAATGAAGTTGTCAAGTATAGAACTTGTTTCTACACCTATTACATGTCAAAATATTGATTTCAAACTCCAAATGTCATGTTGTTAATTTGGAAAAAAAATTAGAGACTAAATTAATGATTGCAAGAAAAATAACCATGGTGATCATGAATATACTTACTAATTTCTACTTAAATACCATTATATTATATTTTTTATTCATCAATAATATCTGATGCATGTTTTTCATACTAGAAGCATGGTCCATGTCCAAAATCCTTATTAAGGAATTCACATAGGAAGAAAACTGCTTCATTCAATACATACCCTTTAGCCATGAAACCCTTTGGATATGCCATTATTGGACATATCTTTTTAGAGTTTTCATATACCTCTCAAAGAAAAACATCTACCTCATTGATACAACAACTTCAAATTTAATATTATCAATGAGGTGTATAAGTAAATGGACTTCCAGGTACATGAAAGTTGTAGGGAGATCCTTCTCAAGTACACAAACTATTTCTAATATTTTGTTCTTCCAATTTTGCACTTGATGCAAGAGCATCTGAGTTTCTTGGGAATCATGTATCAAGAAAAATAAGTTAGACTTGTCAGTTGTGCTCAGTAGCTGGTTTTGGGCTCTTGGTGACATTTCTTGTTTCCACCAATGGAGATTGGTTTCTACACAATTCCTTCATTTACCAAGTCGGCTTGGTTGGTTCACCGAGTTAATTTCCTAGCACTCGGTAATCTTGCTCACTAAGTGGTTTATTTTGGATTTCTTTTGAGGCCAACTTGTGCACTAAATTTTGGTCATAGATTTAATGTTTTTATCAATCATTGGGAAGTGTGTGGACCTAGATATAGTCACATCTTTCTCAAATGATGGATCTAAAGGCCGACTTGTTTCAGTAGCCTCTTGTATAAATAGAGTAGTTGGTTCTAGTTTTTAGGCATCAATTTTATCATATAAAAGATAGTTTCTGAAAGATGAATCCTTGCATGTTGGAGGACTGTTTTAATTGAATCTGAATGTATTTGTCGTAACTAGGAAGGCCTTACAACCTAACATGTATGGGGTTATTTGATGAATAAGTAATGATCTTTTCTACATTTTCTCTCTCCCTATTGTGTTGTTGCTTCCATGTGTTATTTTTTCAAGGAGGTTGTTGATTAGGGTGTGCTTGTGTCCCTCCTCATATCCTTCCCTATGTCAAGTGGTATCAGAATGAGGTTGAGATCTAGATCTAAATTTATGAGTTTAGGTCAAGGGTTCCTTCTTGTAGACCCTAGTTGATATTTGTTATGGGGTGGAAGATTGTGATATGACCTGCAATTGAATAGTGTTTCAAGATGGTTCATGGGAGGTGAGATGCAGATCCAAGATTGGTAGACATGCTAAGACAAATTGTTGCTAGGTTAGAAGCTATTGAGATATCCCAATGCCAAGGAAGACATCTTGAGGATGTTAGTGATGAAGTGGAAGATGAGAAAGGTGAAGCAAAACCTGCACCTGTGATGGATCAAGGTCAAGAAATAGTTTTGCAAGCATTAATAAAATTGAAGTCCACACCACATTTATATCCTCATGAAGATAGTGGAATGCCAGCTTCAGATGAACTGATGGATTGTATAACTGAGACAGAAAATTATTTTGAGTATGAAAATGTTAATGAGGAGAAAAAGGTGAAAATTGTAAGTAAAAAGTTGAAGAGTCATGCATCCTTATGGTGGTAGCATCTACAATTGGACATAAAGAGGAAAGGAAAATACAAAATCAATTTATGGAATAAGATGGTGAACAAATTGAAAGGTAAGTTCTTACCCTGTAATTATCATATTAACCTAGTTTAGCGAATGCATAGTTTGAGATAGAAAGATAGCTCTGTAAAAGATTATACAGAGGAATTCTATATATTAGATATCAGATTTGGACATGTTGCGGATGAAGTGGAAAATATTTCTAGGTACCTGAATGGGCTAAGAGTTTCTATTCAAGAGGAAATTAGTTTGGTTAAGTTGAAAAGTATTGAAGAAGCTTATCAGTTTTCCCTGAAAGCTGAGGAGAAATTGAACAAAAGACATGATAAAAGACAAAGAGGAAGAGGTGGTAGATCCCTAGAGGAAGAGGTAGATGCTATGGTGAAAATAATATATTTGATCAAGACAAAAAAAATTTGGATAAGGGAAAGACTGAGTGCAAAACTAAAATTTCTTCTAGAGGAAGAAGCAGTAACTATCGAGGTGGTTATCGAAGAGGTAGATTATGAGGAAATTGTTAAAATTGTGAAGAAGAAGGACATAGGTCATTTGAATGTACACATACAAATAAGAAGGTTAATAAAAATAGAAATTCTTTGGTGTAAGAAGGGTCATCGAATGAACCAGAGAAAGAAAAGAACTTGATGGTTAGGAGAGTACTTTGGAGTGAAAGTAATTAGGAAGATCCGGTAAGAAAAAGTTTGTTCAAGACTAGATGCATAGTTGCTGATGAAGTGTGGAAGCTAATAATTGATAGTGGAATTGCTTATGAGATTGAGTTACCTGATGACATGGATATATCACCTATATTCAACATTTCAAACTTGTATGAGTATCATGAACCTGATGAAGATATGACAGTACACTGAATGATTATCCTAAGAAACAAATAGAAGAAGTTGAGAAGATTTTGGAACAAAGAGTTGGAAAAAGGACAAGAGGAAAGGAATACATGGAGTATCTAGAAAAATGGAAGAACAAACCAATTGAAGATAGTCCATAGATTTCACAATCTAAGTTGAGTTCATCTTGGGTTGTACCTACTGCATGATTCAAAGAATCATCTCATAAGAACCCCAAGTGTTTGATGTAGGAGCATCTTAGGTTCTTGGCAATCTTGTATCACCAAAAAAGATCTAGAGTTGTTAATTGTGCTCGATAGCTTCCTTTTGGCTCTTAGTGACATTTTCCTATTTCTACCAAGGTTACTCAGTTGCTACTCAGTTCCTTCGTTTATTGAGTTGGCTCGAATAGTTCACCGATTTAACTTACTGGTGCTCGATAATCTTTCTCACCGAGTGGTTTATTTAAGATTTCTTTTGAGGCCAACTTGTGCATTGAATTTTGGTCATGGAGTTAATGTTTGTATCGATCATTAGGAAGTGTGTGGACCAAGATCTGGTCATTTCTTTCTCCAATGATAGATCTAAAGGCCAAGTTGTTTCAATAGCCTCTTGTCTAAATAAAGTATTTGGTTGTAGTTTTTAGGTATCTGTTTTATCAGATAAAATATTGTTTCTGAAAGATGAATCCTTGCATGTTGGAGAACTGCTCTAATTGAATCTCAATGTAATTGGCCATAACCAAGAAGGCCTTATAGATTGGAACGTATGGGGTTATTTGATGAATAAGTAATGATCTTGTCTATATTCTCTCTCTCCCTATTATGTTGTTTCTTCAGTGTGTCATTTCTGCAAGGTGGTTGTTGATTAGGGTTTTCCAATCGCCCTTTTGATATCCTCCTGTGCATCAGCACTTCACATTCATGGATCTCCTTAGAGGTCACCCATCTAATATAAGGATATTAGGTTAGTATGAACCTTTAGTGAAGAATTAAAATGTAATATAATATATCTATGCCTCTCATCTATGAACTTACAATATAACCACATACTTTTTAAATACTAACATTCAACTTATTGCATTCCTTAAGTCAATTGTAAGGCAATAATCCCCCCTAATTTCCAATGGCATGATATGCTACTAGACACATTTATGAAAAGATACTTAGTAACTTTCCCCCACACAAAAAATATCAATATATATTTAGTACTTAATTGTTAGAGTTTTAGGTGACTCTACAACACCCCCAAGATCGAATGTAAGACCAAGATAAATTGCACAAGAGATTGAAAAGATAATTTCATTAAGATGCAAGAATGATATTATTGATAATGGACATGATTAAAATATAAATAATAGACCTCCTTATATAGGAAAGGCAATAAGAGAGAATGATAAGCAGTTGATAAGCTATAACCTATGCAAGGTGTAATCACATGTCCACCAAATATGGATTATCCTCAAATATGTAATAAAGTATGTGCCATAGGATAAGGATGATAATGTAATATGTGCACTAAAGGTGGATCTCACACCTAAAGTGGAATTTTTCCTACACCGTGTGGTTAATTAAGGTGAAAAGTCCTAGGTCTCTCAATGATAAACTATGATGCAATGCATTATCCTAAGTAAGATTTAGTAAAGTGTAATTAGAAATATTTAATTACACCAACAACCCCCCTTAAGTGAAACTTAGGGGAATGCACTTAAACTCACAATGCAAGATGGGTCCCATCTACTAGGCCATGTTAGGTACCCATGTAAAATATGCAATGTAATACATGAAATGAAATCTCTCATAAAGTGGAGAAAGATGGAAAACCTCATCAGAAAAACCCTCCCCTAAAAAGAGAGAACAAAACATAAGATGCATGAAGGGATGTAGTACTCAAGACCCCCTAAGAACTACATACATCATGTATATACAAATAATTATGCCCACATAAGAAGGATATTTGGAGACATGATATCCCTCCTATAATGAAGAATCTCCTACAAAAATGGTGAGTGCTTGAAGACAAAGTATATTCCAATGACTACAAATAACATTTCTCCCCTTAGAAATAAGATATACCAAGTACAAATGTAGGAATACTTACCATTCTAGGTAGGAACTAGGAAGTGGAATCCAAATGAAGTATGATGATGATGCCAAGAACCAACCCATATCCAAATGAAAGAAGGAGGAAGGTCTCCAAAAATGCATCTCTGAAGACTGAATATGAATCTCCAAGCTCAAAGAATATATCACATCATGTGATAATCCAAATCAAGGAAAATAATCATGAATATGAATCTCCAAAGAAGGTGAAGAATTTTCTGCAACTACGATGAAACTATCATCAAAGATAAGAGAAACCCCCTCAAGTATGTCTCCCAAATCTTCAATATGAGACTCCATAAACAATGAACAAAATTTGAGCAACTAAGAATCCCAATCAGGAAGACAAATAGATATCTCTTACAATGACTCACTTGAATAAACAACAAGAGATGATTGTATGATCATAATTGGACAAGTAGGAGCTGAAAGAGGAGTCACTGGATCATCCTTCCTCTCAAATGATACAAATTCTTCAATCTCATCTAAGGTATAATAATTATAGAAAATGTTATCTGCATCATCAAGAGGAATGATGCAATTTGAGGAAAGATCATCTTGGAATGGAGGAACAAGTGGATCACTAAAAATCTCCCAAATGATAATCCAAATTATGTGTGGACACTAAACACCTCTAAATTTTGGGTAGATGTCACAAAAGAGACACAAATCGATGCTACTAATAATAAAATTTATAATATGAACATTATTTTCTCCCCAAACATATTGCTTCCTCTATAAATTTGGCTTAGGAATGAGTCCATAAAGATGAGACAAGAGTTTAAGCCATCTACAATGTGTGATGTTTCCTTTTGTCCATAATTCATAATTATCCTTCTAGTCAAAAGTACTACTGTGGGATGTGTTTCACAATCGATGATTACATTAATGATGCACTTCTCTCATGTTAAAAATTGAGATCAAAAAATTATTACACTCCACAATGAGCCTATAATAGACTTAGATCACTATGCAAAAGACCAAGCTAAGGATTATGCATTATAATTACAAAACTAAGCCAAATTTTGAAAGTACAATTTTTTATCACATTCACTAAAATTTTCTTCAAAATCTAAAAAATATAGAAAAAATTATGCACTTTCAAAAAAAATTGTACTTGAAAAGGAGTTCATATGCGCACAAATGAGACCTTGGAAGTTTCAAAAATTGAGATTTGCAATTTTCCAAAAAAATCAGCAACAGAGATTAGAAACCACCTCCACCATTGTGTAGATTGTAAAATTCTACATCAAAAAAAAAAGTTCTCAAAAAAAGGAGTCCAGATGACTGAGATATTGTTATTTGAAAATCACCCCTGAAATTATCTTTTCTAAATCACGACCCCCACATGTCTAAATTTCAAATGGCTCTAGATTTTGCATCGGATGTCTAAATTGGATGAAAAAAAATTCTATTCAGGGGTTTTTGGACCTCATTAATATGATTGCAACCTCTGATTTGTACCTACAAGCTCCAATATTGATCTGCAATAGAAAGTCACAAAATAAAAAATCCCAAATTTTCTCCAAATAGAGTATGCAATGGTGTTGTCCAAATACCTTATTCTAGACTCATAATTGAATCAAGCCAAGATTGATATTCTTGAGAAGAGGTCTTCACATCTTGAGAGCTTTAATACCTTGTTAGAGATTTAGGTGACTCTACAACACCCACAAGATTGAATGCAAGACCAAGATAACATCGACAAGAGATTGGCAAGATAATTGCATTAAGATACAAGAATGATATTATTGATAATGGTCATGATTAAAATGTACATAATAGACCTCCTTATATAGGAAAGTTGATAAGAGAGAATGATAAGGAGTTGATAAGATATCACCTATGCAAGGTGTAATCACATGTCGATGAAATGTGGATCATCCTCCATTATGAAATAAAGTATGTGCCATAGGATGATGATGATAATGTGATATGTGCAACAAAGGTGGATCTCACACGTAAATTGGAATTTCTCCTACACCGTGTGATTAATTA
This sequence comes from Chamaecyparis obtusa, assembly GCA_027943335.1. NCBI lineage: Eukaryota > Viridiplantae > Streptophyta > Pinopsida > Cupressales > Cupressaceae > Chamaecyparis > Chamaecyparis obtusa. Next base: position 1,268,347 of record BSBK01000918.1, read on the forward strand.
AGGTGCAAATTCCTAGGTGTCTCAATGATAAAATGTGATTCAATGCATTATCCTAAGTAAGATTAAGTAAAGTATAATTAGGAATATTTAATTACACCAACATTAATCAATGTTACCAATAAACTTTAAAAGATGATATATAATTCCTTTATAAAATTATGAAAATCGCGTGTCTTAAATCCCGTGATATGTCCATAAACTATAAAATATTTAGCCAATGATGACCCATAGCTAGTAGGTTTCCTTATTGACCAGATGAAATTTTTTAGTTGGTCTAGCTCTTTTTTCTAAAAACATATATGGAGCTTCTTCATATGTTTTATTTTCCCTCTTATGCCACAAATGATTTCTATCAATTTGGTACATGAAAGAGAAATATATCTCCTTGAAGACAAGGTGCCCTTCTCTTTTCCTATTATATGTCAAAATATAGAATCTAGAATATTTTTGAAATTGTGTATAGGATATAATAGTTGAGATTTTAATAGATCCTTCCACTAATGGAGCTCAAAAAATATGGATTTCCTTTCCATTCCTTCTCTCATATTAACTACATGTTTTGGTTCTTCAATTGAATCTTGCTAATCATAATATCCTCCCAAGATTTTGATTCAACATCTTCATACTTATGAATGAAATAACTTAGAGAAAAAATCAAGGATGGGTCTCTATTTCTAATGTTTCCATCGAATTGATTCGTTAGGCAATTTTTCAATCTACCATCTAGTAGTCGAAAAACCTTGTTGTTTGCATTTAAATAAATTTATGTAGATATTTAGAATACCACCCTTGAAAATAGTTTTCACATCATGGACATGAAAATATAGAATTTGTTTGAAAATGTGCAATTCAATAAGTAATGTTAAGAAAAAAAATAAATAGTAGAAAACTAAGTATAAAAATTTACATGAAAAAGAAATAATGTGCATAAATACGTAAATATTTTATCTCGCTAAAATAAATACCAAGTCCTATAAAATCATGTAATTCCAACATAACACTCCATACAACATGAAGGACCTATTTTATGGAGGATTTGATATGTCATACATTTTTATGCTTTTCCATAGTAGTTGCATCTCATCAACAAAAGGCATGAGATAAACATCCATGTCTTTAACTTAATATTTCCCTAGAGAAATGAGAGTAACCACAAGATGATCCTTTGTAATACTAATCCATGTGGGAATATTACATGCTATCAATCACATTGGCCAAACACTATAATTTGAGCTTAGGAAAGAGAATGGGCACACACCATCAATTGCAAGATCGAACCTGATACTGTGGGGGTTGATCTTCAAATTTTCTTTTTCATTTTTCCTCTATGTGTTTCAATTATTTTGAATCAACTAGAATTAAATGAATCCATCTTTAGTCATGTTATTTGCATGCAAGTTCATCAATTATGCAAGTGACTAGCAATAAAACATTTGTTGAATTCTAGGTATAATGGGCATGTGACGTAAAACCTTCTTTGGAACTATAGGACCTTGTACATCTATACGATATCTCTTCTCTTTGTATACAAAGGATTGTGCCATGTTTTTATTATCACTTCTACATAAAATGTAATTATTTATGCGTGACTTAATTTTCTTATATTCAACCCCCAACTCAAACAACAACAGATGTGGCTCTCTACATGTTGATGGTAACACATTCTTTGTAGGGAATATTTTAATTTTTAGTGTTGTATACAATTGATAGAGATTAAATCAATTAAATATTTGAATTATGATGAACATGATTGATAAGTCAATCATAGGACTCTTTATTAATAATATATGGTTTTAAAATCCCCTTCAAGAATTATAAACAAATTTGATGAATGTTTATCAATTATGTACACCAATGACAAGGAAAAATAAGGAATAGGTTTCAAATCACTTCAGTATGGTAGTGAATCCTTTATCTGACCAACCAAATAGTAACTTTATTTTTAATAATATTAATGTGCATGCCAATTTTGAGGTTCTACTTTCACTTGATTTGATCATAGGTGTCTTCGCTATTTGGTTGATATAGTTTTTGAGGTTTTTATCATCAACATTAGACTGGTGGTTATTACCCCTCCTATCATCATTACTATCAACCATATGATCATTATTTTCATCATTATTTCCATTCCTGAAGAAAAATGTAAGCATTTTATATAATACTTCTTCATGCACTGCATTTTTGGATGAATAAGGGCCTTTTCTATTAATGAAAATATTAAAGTACAATATTAAAAAAAAGGGGTCAGGAGAAAAATTCACCCTGCGAGAGTCACATGACATGTAGGCTAGAACCATATAATTATTTTGATGTGGGGGCATTCTAGGGTACTTAGTGAATCTGCATGGAGGTGTGTTATGGTACTCAATTGCATCTTTAACCAATGGTCTTGGTTATTGAAGAAAGCTCGATCGCTGATGGAACTCGGTGAAGCTTCTATGCTTAGTTGAACTTGTCCTTGGTGATGCCCATGTTGGTCGATGTTTCTTTAATTGTTCAGTTGTTTCACTGGTGCTCGGTTGTTTCTCTAGCGCTCGGTAGTTCTAGTTTATCAACTAGAGTTCTTGGCATTTGGTTGGATGACTTGGTGCATTTAATGTTGGTAGTTGTCATTGTATTCTCCTATGTAGATCTAGAGGCTGACATGGAGAATTAAATAATTCTAAGGATATTTGAGAGCTGACTTGTATTCTATTTAATATTTTTTTGTAAGAGTTAATTATGTCATACAACCGACTTGTGGTTGAATATTAATATTTAAGGAGTATTTGGGTAGTTTTTTAGGAGTGAGTGAGAAGTAGAGACAACAATTAGACTTGGATCCTATGAGATCTTGAAGATCAGATTGATTTATGATAGTTTGTAATAGCAGAGCTAGTGGTTGTTTTCTTGGAGACAAGGAAATTTATTGGTGGCTTGCGAGCTCAAGTTCAGATTTGCCTTGGGGTTTCCACTAGTTTTTGATTTGTTTTAGAGATGGAATAGCTAGAGTTGGATTGGATCTTTGTTGATCTTGTAGACATGTTAATGAAATTATGATTTGAAACATATCTTTTTGTGTTATTCGACATTGTGGTGTTTGGCTACTTGTGGGGAATGTCTTTAATTGGATCCTCGTTACCTATCCTATGTCAGGTGGTATCAGAGCTTGAAGATCTTGAGTGTGTAAATAAGTTGAGGATGTTGGTACCAGGACCTTGTTGGTGACTTATTGCTTGGGTTTTCAAAAATCTTGAAGGATGCCCTATAGAAGATTGGACCCTAGAGAGATTGTAGATCTCTGTGATGCTGTGGAATAAAAGATTACAAAGAAGGTGAAATCTGATTTTAGATCTAAGATGGAGCTGATGAAGAATGACATGATCACCGAGATCATGAGAGCTATTTCTGGTGTACCTCAGAATGTTGGTATAGAGGATGGTTATGAGGAAGCTACTGAAGACTTTGAAGCTATTGGATCTAGTGGAGATGACCACATAGATAGATCTGGTGAAGATAGAATTGGTCAGTTACATAGATCTGGAGCTTGGTTAAGTAATAGTTACCAAATGGAAGTTTCTACTTTCTTTGGTACTTTAAAACTTAAGAATCTGATTGATTGGATTGGTGAATTAGAAGATTTCTTTGAGCTAGAATAAATTGAAGATCCTCTTCAGGTGAGATTGGCACAAACTAAATTGAAAGGACATGCTACTCTTTGGTGGAAAGAATTACAAAGAGATAGAGAAGATGAAGGTGAAATGAAGATCAATCGGAGGAGGTTGATGGTGACTAAATTGAAAGATATGTTCATACTTTCTGACTATGAGCTTGACTTGTTTAAGTAGTTGCAAAATTTGAAGAAAAAAGATTTGACAGTGGAAGATTATATCGAGGAGTTCTACAAACTTACTATTTAGCCTAGACATAGAGAACTTGGTAAGGAAAAGGTAGCTTGATATGTGAATGGTTTGAGATTTAATATCTAGGATGAGCTTGGTATGCTGAGGATTGATTTTGTTGAATATTCTTATCAATATGCTCCAAAGGAAAAATATAAGTTGAAAATGAGACAACATAGTAATCCCTAAGGGAAGGAAAAGATTGATCACTTGGTGAAGGATAAACTAACTGCAGAAGATGAACAAAAACCTATAGAACCAAAGAAGAAGATAGGTAGAGTTATCTTTAAGGGTACTTGTTATAATTGTGGTGAGGAAGGATATCATTCTTTTGAGTCCACACAAAAGAAGCTTGGTGACTGACAAACTATTGTGGTAACTGAGAACATTTAGAATGAACTTGAATCTGAGTACTTGCTGGTTCGGTGAACATTGCTCAGTAGAAAGGAGGAACCTTATTAGAGGAGTAACTTGTTTCCGACTTGGTCCAAGTCTAGAGGTACACTTTGTGATGTAATTGTTGATAGTGGTAGTAATGATAACCTTGTTGCTAAGGACATGGGTTAGAAACTTGGTTTGAATAGAATGAAGCATCCTTATCCTTATAGGATTGGCTGGTTATGAAATGATCATGCTCTGGAAGTAAGAGAACAATGTTTTGTTGATGTTTAGATTGGCTAGTATAAGGATCTTGTGTTATGTGATATTGTGGAGATGAATAGATGTCATATATTACTTGGTAGGCCTTGGCAATATGATTGTAGAGCTATGTATGATTGTGTGAGGAATGTGTTTACTACTGACAAGGATAATAGGAAGTTTTCCCTCATGCCTTTTCTAGATACAACACTTAGTAGGAGAAGCCTGAGTATTGGTAGTTGAGTTGTGTTGGTAGATCCTAAAGGTATGGATGATCAGTATGGAGGAAAAATTTGTGTGTTATCAAGGAAAAGACTTGAAGAGACAAAGGAAATTGAAGTGGAAGAGTATGCAAGCTGAAAAGTTGGACGACTTGTATGTGAAGAACCAGTTCAGTTTTTATGTGCCGAATCTTGAAAGATGTTCTTTTAGCATATGAGAACACCTTTTCGAACCTAGGGTGTCTAATGCAAGGGCATTCTAGGGTACTCAGTGAATCTGCATGGAGGTGTGTTATGGTTCTTAGTTGCATCTTTAACTGATGGTCTTAGTTATTGAAGAAAGATTAGTCGCTGAAGGAACTCGGTGAAGCTTTTATGCTCGATGGAACTTGTGCTCAGTGATGCATGTGTTTCTTACTGTTGCTTGGCTTGGTCAGTTGTTTCACTGGTGCTCGGTTGTTTCTCTAGCACTTGGTAGTTCTAGTTTATCGACTGGAGTTCTTGGCATTTGGTTGTCTAACTTGGTGCATTTAATGTTGGTATTTGTTGTTGCATTCTCTTATGTAGATCTAGATGCTGACATGGAGAATTAAATAATTGTAACGCTATTTCAAAGTCAAATTGTATTGCATTTAATATTTGTTTGTAAGAGCTAATTATGTCATCCAGCTGACTTGTGGCTGAAGATTAGTATAAAAGGAGTGTTTGGGTAGTTGTTTAGGAGTGAGTGAGATGTAGAGACAATAATTAGACTTGGATCCTGCGAGATCTTAAAGATCAGATTGATTTCTGATAGTTTTTAATATCAAAGCTAGTGGTTTTTTTCTTGGGGACAAGGAGACTACTTGGTGGCTTGCGAGCTCAAGTTTAGATCTACCTTAGGGTTTCCACCAGTTGCTGATTTGTTTTAGAGCTAAACTAGCTAGAGTTGGATTGGATATTTGTTGATCTTACATAACTGTTCCGATTGTAATTGGCCCTAACTCAGAAGGCCTTATAGCCAGTCATGTTAATGAAATTCTAATTTGAAACATATCTTGTGTTATTCCACATTGTGGTGTTTGGCTCCTTGTGGGGACTGTCTTTAATTGGATCCTCCTTACCTGTCCTTCGTCATATTCATAAAAAAAACATATAAAAAGAGAAACCGTCAAGTTGCGAGGGCAGTTGCAGAAGAGGGAGGAGGATATTTGTCATGAGGATTTCCCCAAACATTGGGCTATGGGGTTTGGTCGGGAATCAACTAGCCATCTTGTTTTTCTTCTTCCTGATGGAATATGGATGAAGTGACTAAGAGGGGGGGTGAATCAGTCAACCATAAATCACTTCACAATTATTTCTTTCCAGAACCCTTAGGATATCTTAAAGAATATTATCTGTTTTAGCACTCGGTAAATAGATTGTAGTAACTTTGAAGATGTAGAAAGTATTAGCAAAATTATCTTTAGATATTCATCAGCACTTGTATATGATTAAGATAGCAATTAAGAACACAAGAGACACAAGATTTAACGTGGAAACCCAAATATGGGAAAAACCACCAATGTATCTAGAAACTGATTTTCACTTTTCTGAAGTGATGCCCGGTTAGAAGCCAACCTGGTAAAAGGTTACAAAACAAACTGTTAGGTGTGACCTTGTTAGAGGATTTAATCACCCTGCTAGGAGTGGCCTGGTAAGATGTCTTGAAAACAATTAAATGGAATTGTCACCTTGTTAGAGGATTTACAATATGGTTGTTAAACCAACTCGGTTAAGAGATTTAGAATTCATTGTTACAATGATAAAAAGGTAACAATGAAAATGACCTATATAATAATGCAACTACCTTGCTGATTACAAATCTCTGTTCTGCATAAGTGTGATCCTTCCTGATCGAATAAATCTCTGCTGCACCTTAAGGATATCTAAACATCCTTCACAAATTCGCACACACCTTTCTTGTCTTTCTTCTGTAAATCTTCTACTGTATATCTTTTTTATTCTTCACATTTTTCCTTTTATTTATATGATTTTAGATTTGTCAAATCGACATTACTTAGTATAACAGTCGGCTGAATTAAGAAAACTTTATTTGCAAAAATCCTTCAAGGGTTGACGGTGCTCGGTGACCATAACTTTCTACAATCTTTTGGAGACCGAGGGAACTTGGTAAACACCAACAATCCTTTACCTTCGATAACCGACTGAACTCGGTAAATGCTAACTTTTCTTCGACAACTGACTGAACTCAGTAAACACTGAATTTCCTTTGACGACTGACTGAACTTGGTAAATGCTGATTTTCTTTGATAACCGAGTAGACTCGGTAGACACTGATTTTATTTGATAACCGAGTGGACTCGATAAGCACTAATTTTCTTTGATAACCGAGTAGACTCGGTAGACACTAATCTTACTACCTGGCAGACTGACTGAACTCGGTAGGTACTGATTGCTGCGGACTATGACATTGTGTGACATCAAAGACAATACATAATTTGAGTAGCAATTTCCAACAATCTCCCTCTTTGGCATTGATGGCAACACAATATGTCATAGCATAAGAAATTTTGAAAGAATTAGCTCGGTTCAGATTCAAATCTCCCTCTATCAGCAAACTTCCTTTTTGCTGAAAATTCTTCCTTCTGACTATTGAAATTTTCTTGAAGTAATAGCAAAGACATAGCAAACACTCCCTCTTTGACAACACATGCCAAAGACAATTCACATAATACCGGTGTAAATTAATATACCTCAAGTACTGATTCATATGCAATGATTCCTTGAATATGCTGCATCAACTGGTTGATTTTCAATCATGTTCTGGTTGATGCATCACTAAAACTGTATTTAGTGAGCCTCAGATAGGGGAATGACCCCTAACTTACCTCTTAGATACACAAATGCATCCTTAGGTAATGGTTTGGTGAAAATGTCTGCAATCTGCTCTTTTGTATGAATATATTCTAATCTGATTTCCTTGTCCTACACCAATTCTCTGACAAAATGATATTTAATAGCAATATGCTTGGTTTTGGAATGCATCACGGGATTCTTCGAAATGTTTATTGCACTGGTATTGTCACAAAATATAACAACTGGTTCTTTGATTTCAACCTTCATACCTTCTAATAACTATTTAAACCAAACAATATTTGAATAGTTTACTGCAGCAACAACATATTCTGCTTCAGCTGTGGATTGAGATGTGCAATTTTTCTTTTTACTAGTCCAGGATACCAGTATTTTTCCAAGAAAAAATGCTCCACCACTTGTGCTTTTTCTGTCATCAATGTTCCCTGCCCAATCAGCATCAGTAAACACTTTTAAGTCTAGATTGCCTCCAAATTTATACCACAAACCATATTCTTCAGTTCCTCTTAAGTATCTTAAGATTCTTTTGATTACCATCATATGATTTTCCTTAGGTTTTGCTGAGAATCTAGCTACTATACTGATTGCTAAGGCAATATCAGGTCTTGTATGTACTACATACTACAATTTTCCAATCATAGATCAGTATAAGGTCTGATCTACTTCTTTTGAATCATCATCTTTGGTAAGTTTAAGTCCAGTACACATGGGTGTACCAACTAGTTTTGAATCTTCCATACCAAACTTCTTAAGTATTTCCTTAATGTATTTAGATTGAGTAATGTATATACCATTCTTGCTTTGCTGAATTTGAAGACCAACAAAGAATTTTATTAAACCAAACATAGACATTTCAAATTCTTTGTTCATTTGCTCTGAAAATTCTTTGCACTGATCCTCATTCCCTGTAAATATAGTATCGTCTACAAATATTTCTACCAATACAATTTTGTCATCCGGTCCTTCTTTAATATATAGATTGATGTTATCATTGGCTCTTTTGAAATTAATCTGAGTCAAATAGTTATGGAGTCTTTCATACCATGCTCTAGGAGCTTGTTTCAAACCATACAATGCTTTGTGTAACCTGCAGACCATGTCCTTTTTATCTGGATCAACAAAACCTTCAGGTTGTTCAATGTAGACTTCTTCATCAAGAATTCCATTGAGAAATGCAGATTTTATATCCATCTGATATACCTTAAATCCTTTGTGTGCTGCATAAGCAAGTAGAGTTCTTACACCTTCTAATCTTGCAACAGGAGCAAAAGTTTCTCAATAATCTATACCTTCTTCTTGAGAATAACCTTTACATACCAATCTAGCTTTGTTTCTAGATACTTGACCATCTTCATTCAGCTTATTTCTGAATACCTATTTTATTCCAATTACATTCTTATCTTTAGGTCTAGGTACAAGAGTCCATATTTTATTCTTTTGTATTTGTTCTAATTCTTCATTCATTGCTTCAATCCAACTTTCATTTTCCAATGCATCTTTGATATTTCTACGTTCAAAATCAGTAAGCAGACATGTACCTTTTAGCTTGCTTCTTGTCATAGTACCATCTGATTTGTTTCCAATAATTTGATCTGGTGTATGATGTCTTCTGACATATTTGGCTAGTATAGGTTCCTTGGTTTTTGAATGAGTCATGCTGTTGTCTTCTAGGATCTCTTCTTCAGGTTGCTTGGGCTCGGTAGATATTTGCTCGGTAACTTCAGGCTGAGACTCGGTCTGAATTTCTTCCTGTGACTAGGTTTGAACTTCTTCCTGTGACTCGGTAACTGTGCTCGGCTCGGTAGATATAGTTTCCTCATTGATAGTTGTGTCTGCCAATGTTTCAGGTTCAATGTAAATGAATCTTCTGTAGTTCTCAGGTTCCCTTTTGCTTTCTTCCTCAGTCTTTTCTGCAAACTCATCAAATTTTACATGTATACTTTTTATGACTTTGTGAGTAGATAAGTTCAGACATTTGTATGCCTTGCTTTTGCTAGAATATCCTAGGAATATTCCTTCATCACTTTTCACATCAAATTTATTTCTTCTGGATTCTTTTAAGATATAACACTTGCTACCAAATATTTTCATGTAACTTACATTGGGTTTATAGCCATACCATAATTCATAAGGAGTTTTGAATGTGTCTTTCTTCAATTGTACTCGGTTCAAGGTATGAACTGGAATGCTGATAGCTTCCTTCTAGTACTTTATAGCGATGTTCTTTTATATCATTAGAGTCCTTGCACAATCCATAATAGATCTGTTTCTTGTTTTTGCTATTCCATTCTGCTCAGGGGTTCTAGGAGCTGATACCTGCCTTTTGATTCCTCTTTCAATGCAAAAATTGTTAAAATCATGGGAGATGAATTCACCACCTCTGTCTGATCTTAAGCATTTCAATCTTTTCCCTGTTTCCTTTTCCACTCTTGCTAAGTACCATTTGAACTTTTCAAATGCTTCTGACTTTTCTCTTAAATACATAATAGTCATCATTCTAGAATAATCATCAATGAAAAGAATAAAGAATTTTTCTCCAATATAGCTTTGTATTCCAATAGGTCCACATAAATCAGTATGCACAATTTCCAAAGTTTCTTTAGACTGATAGTTCTTACTCTTGAAACTAGTTTTACTCATTTTACCAATCTGACAATTCTTACATAGACCAGTATCAGGTTTCTGCAAAGTAGGAATGCCTCTTACCTTCTTGAATTTGCTTATTTTTATCATGTTATCAAAATTCACATGACATAACCTTTTGTGCCATAGCCAACTTTCTTCAATTTAAGGAAATAAAGCATGAATATTCACTGAGATCAAGATAAAATAACTTACCTTTTGTTTGTTTGCCTGATCCAATGAGTTTTCCTTTTTCATCCAACAGTCTTGCTTGACCATTCATGAATTCAACCTTGAAACCAGTGTTGATTAGCTGTGCTACACTTAGAAGATTATGTTTTAGTCCTTCAACCCAATAAGCATTATCACATATGAGTTCTTTGGTTAATAAGATTCTTCCTTTTCCTTTTATACAACAAGGTTCATTGTTTCCAAATCTTACATTGCCACTATCACAGTCTTCTAGATATTCAAATTTTGTCTTGTCACTAGTCATGTGGTGTGAACATCCACTATCTATTATCCATATATCATCTTTTCTTATATGAGAAATAAGTTCCATCTTATCTTCATCATCATTAGATTCATCTTTTATAGCAATAAAGACAATTTCTTCTTCACTATCATCAGAATCTTTAGCCATAAAACATGTTTTCTTGCCTTTATTCTTGAATGATTTGAAATTCTTTTTGCCATAGTACTTGTGACTTCTCTTCTCTTCCTTGACTTGCTTGTTTGGGCACCTAGCTGCAATATGTCCAATTTCTTCACATGAAAAATAGATTAAAGGAGTTTTACCTTTATATTTACCTTTCCCTTTAGAGTACTTCTTCGCAAGTAATGCTTCTACAATTTCAAGATCACTATCAGAACTTTCTTCTGATACTTCTTCACTTTCTGACTGAACTTCTTTAATTTTCTTGTTCTTCTTTAGTGAAACCTTGGCCTCAAATGCTGATTCAATATTTTTGGAACTTGGAACATAGTTGTCATAGTTGTCTAATTCAAAGGCTGTCAATCTTCCAACTAAAGCATCCAAAGTTATATTGTGGTTTGTTTCACATCTTCTTTCTTGAATAGCTGATACTCTTATTGCATAGATAGGGAGTAAAGTTTTGAGTACCTTACTTATAATAGTTTCATCAGAGATTATTCCTCCAGAAGCTCTAATTGCACTTACACTTGCTTTGATTCTTTCAACATATTTTGCAATGTTTTCATCTTCCTTCATATTCATCTTGTCAAACTATCCTCTTAGGCTTTCTGCTTTAGCTCTTTTCACATTTGCATCACCACCATATATTTTCTTCAGTGTCATCCACATTTCATATGCAGTAGTGCATTCTTTAATATCATCAAATTCTTCATAGCTGAGAGCAGATGCAATGTCTATCATCATGGTGTTATGAGTCTTTTTCTTTGCAATGTCTTCAACAGTTAATGCGCCAGTAGGAACTGTGTATTCTTCATCAATGTATTTGCATCCTGAATCACTAATGGAAGCCAGATGAAGTCGCATGAGACCTTGCCATGCTAAAAAGTTATCTCTGTTGAGCTTTGGAATTTCCCTCTTGTAAGACATCCTGATCTTTAGCTTAGGTCCTTGAAACCCTTCCTGCAAGCACCAAATGCTCTGATACCAATTGATGGAATATGGATGAAGTGACTGAGAGGGGGGGGGGGGGTGAATCAGTCAACCATAAATCACTTCACAATTATTTCTTTCCAGAACCCTTAGGATATCTTAAAGAATATTATCTATTTTAGCACTTGGTAAATAGATTGCAGTAACTTTGAAGATGGAGAAAGTATTAGCAAAATTATCTTTAGATATTCATCAGCACTTGTATATGATTAAGATAGTAATTAAGAACACAAGAGACACAAGATTTAACGTGGAAATCCAAATATGGGAAAAACCACCAATGTATCTAGATACTGATTTTCACTTTTCTGAAGTGATGCCCGGTTAGAAGCCAACCCGGTAAAAGGTTACAAAACACATTGTTAGGTGTGACCTTGTTAGAGGATTTAATCACCCTGCTAGGAGTGGCCTGGTAAGAGGTCTTGAAAACAATTCAATGGAATTGTCACCTTGTTAGAGGATTTACAATATGGTTGTTAAACCAACTCGGTTAAGAGATTTAGAATTCACTATTACAATGATAAAAAGGTAACAATGAAAATGACCTGTATAATAATGCAACTACCTTGCTGATTACAGATCTCTATTCTACATAAGTGTGATCCTTCCTGATCGAATAAATCTCTGCTGCACCTTAAGGATATCTGAACATCCTTCACAAATTCGCACACACCTTTCCTATCTTTCTTCTGTAAATCTTCTGCTGTATATCTTTTTTATTTTTCACATTTGTCCTTTTATTTATATGATTTTAGATTTGTCAAATCAACATTACTTAGTATAACAGTCGGCTAAATTAAGAAAACTTTATTTGCAAAAATCCTTCAAGGGTCGACAGTGCTCAGTGACCATAACTTTCTACAATCTTTCGGAGACCGAGGGAACTTGGTAAACACCGACAATCCTTTACCTTCGATAACTGACTGAACTCAGTAAATGCTAACTTTTCTTCGACAACCGATTGAACTCGGTAAACACTGAATTTCCTTTGACGACCGACTAAACTTGGTAAATGCTGATTTTCTTTGATAACCGAGTGGACTCGGTAGACACTAATCTTACTGCCTGGCAGACCGACTGAACTCGGTAGGTACTGATTGCTGCGGACTATGACATTGTGTGACATCAAAGACAATACATAATTTGAGTAGCAATTTCCAACACTTCCTTCAATTCTCCTTGTTCCCACTTGGGCGAGATAGCAAGCGCTAGGTGGGGGAGTTTTTCAAAAGTGGTAGGAGGCCACATAGGAACACTAGCCGAGGGTAGAGTAGAGGCAGTGCTTGTAGAAATAATTAGGTGAGGCCAACCAAAACCTGCATCCCTCCAAGGATGAGGAGAGGCAGAGCGGTGACACCATTGGTGCAGAGTCTTGGAGTGCTTGGTAGAGGAACTTTGAATGAGATGGCAGCCCCTGGGCATCGTGCAGTCAACTGAGAGAGAATCTAGAGGCACCCTACAAAAGGTACAAGGGGTTGCTATGGAAAATCTTACAAATGGATGAACTCTAAGGCCACCTTGTCATCTTTCACCTGAATCTTCATCATGACATTGTTACAAATACATGCCTTAGCATAAAGAGAGATATGAATATTAAGAGAAATATGAGAAAAAAGAAAAACATTTTGTTCTTTCCATAATTTAAACATGATCTCCATCCTAAAAGGATGCCATATATGGGTATAATCGGAAGGCATTTTGGGAGAGTCACCAAAGAGCACGATATGCCAAGAAAAATGCTCAGGCCTAAAAGGTGAAAAAAGGTCATGAATCTAGATCCAATAATTTTGGGCATGATGAAAGAACCAAAAAATGTGCATGGTAGTTTCAAAATGACCACAAAAAGGGCATTTAGGGTTAGGCACACCTAAATGCTAGAGCCAAGCTCCCAAAAGTAAGCCTTGGTAAAGAAAACACCATAAAAAATGAGCAATCTTAGGCTCAGTGATAGAATCCCAAATAGCCCTGAAGAAATGCATTGTTGAAGCAAAATTTTCTAGGCCTCATTGCCTCTCAGACACCACACGATCTATTCACACAAAGGGCTAGCCTTTGTTTTTTAGTATCAAGAAAACCAGGCCCACCATAGGTCTTGGGGGGAAAACAAAAATCCTAGGAAACCCTATGAAAACCATGACGGTCAATCCTAGAAGCCCAAAGGAAGTCATGCAATAATTTCTCAAGATTATTGTAAGAGGATTTTGAGGGAGCCCAGCATGAAGAATAATACACATGCGTGGCCTGCAACACTTTGGAGTAGATATGAAATTTTCCTATGAGAGAGAGTGGCTTGGTGATCCAATAGGTAATATTTTTTTTCAATTTTGGCTAGAACTACATTCCATAATTCTATAGGAGTAGTTTGAAAAGAAAAGGGAATGCCCAAGAAGTAGAATATTTCCCCATGCTGAATCCTAGACCATCCAAACTGAGAAATCTAGGGTGGATTTGGAAGGGTAGATTTACTATAACATAAGGTTTTATGCCATTGAATGGTAGAACCAGAGGCCAGACAAAAGGTGTCTAAACACTGCAAGGTTGCCTGGATATTCTCTTCATCCTCTCCAAGAGTGAGGAAAGAATCATCAACAAAATGGCCATTGACCAATTGCTGAGAAGAGTCTGGTAAAGATATTCCCCAAACATGACCCATAAAAATGGAGTGAGCAAGAAAGTAACCAAATCCTTTGACCACTAGAAGATATAAGGCAGAAGCCAAAGGATATCTTTGCCAAATTGACCAAAAGATCCCAAAAGTAGAAGACTATCAGCCATTAATGGTGATACAGGTAGAGGTGTCACTAAAAATCATCTAAACAGATTGGATAAATCTTGAACCAAAGCCAAGAGTGTGAAGCATACCTAAAATAAAAGGCCATTTAATGTGATAATTGTTAATATGATTTAGAACAACATAGAGGGGGGCTGAATCAACTATTCTTAGGTTTGGATGCATAAAAACAATCTTTAAACTCTTCAACAAATCAGATCTAATAACCAACTCCTACTTAGTCATTACTGATTGTATAACAAAAACATATAACAATGCAGTCCACTTATTCCATAGCATCTAACTTGTAAATCATAGAAATGTTCAAACCAAAACATTCACACAAGTATCAACACCAGGATTTATAGTGGAAACCCAATTTGGGAAAAACCACTTTGTAACATGTTACTATTATGTTCACTCTTCTGAAGTGAGCTCCGTGAAAAGCCAACCTTGTCAAAGGTTACAAACACACTATTAGGTGTGACCTGGTTAAAGGATTTAAACTACTCTATTAAAAGTGCCCTTTGTTATAGGACTTACATACACTCCATTAGAATGCAACCTTGTCCAAAGGATTTATACCTATGACTGTTAGGTCAACCTCTGTTAAAAGGATTTTGACTGTTATAATGGTTAGAAAGTAGCAGTAATATTGATCTGAGAAACATACAACTCACTTTGCAAATATCAGATCCAATTCTGTACACTTATGCCAGCTTACTAACTATGAATCTTTTCCATCTCCATCACTGATCTACTCGGAACCCTTCAAGTGATCACAACACTTCTCCTTCAGCCTTTTCTGCTTAGACAATCAATAACATCAATAATACTTCCAGCATCCACTTTTCTCTCTTCTTTTAACCTCTCGCTTAGGTTTCCTTAATACTACCTCTATTAGGTCAATTCATCTTTTGCCGCTTAATCTCCTTCATAGATCTTAGGTTTAGGTCAGATTCATTGAATCCATCCTACATTATGTTCTTCGGCTATCCTTTTGAAATATCTAGAATCTCTTAAAGATTTACAATAAAACATTTCATAGTGCATTAAATTATTTCATAAAATCAATAAATAAAGTCAACACATTTTAGATAATCCAAGAATTCAATGATGTCGGCTGGAAATCTAAATTCTTCATCAAATGAAAAATATTGACGCTTGGTCAATACTGTGTCCAACTTCTCGGTCTTCTTTGGAATGATCGGTCACCACATAAACTATTTCCTCAACTAACACTGTCTTCCTCCGTAATTAAATGGTGTTTGGTCAACACTAATTTTAGTTAGCATAGACTAGCTTAGTCAACACAAATAACACTTGGCTTAAATTAGATTTTTTCACTTTTTCTCAGTTAAGCCTACCATTTTAGTCTTCATTCTTACTTAGATAAACAATACATTGTCTTATCACTATGCCACATAATCAAGTACTCGTTGAATTATCAAGATAACTCAACTTTTCCTTAGGTGATGTTGTTACCAACCTTGCCTATCCCTTTAGCAACACTCAAATAGATATAGTACTTTCTTAAATAGCAATAGTCTTACCAGTTAAGGTTTGACATCAATAAAAATACAACATTTGCTTCAATTGCAATTTCCAACAATCTCCCTCTTTGGCATTGATGGCAACACCATATGAATATCACATGAATTACCAACCAATCCAAAAAATTATCTATCCATTAGAGAAATTTATAATATCCTTAGCTTCATTCTGATACAAAATCAATTAGCCATGCTTGACCATTCATTGAATTTCTCCCACTGTCTTGATCTTCTTACTCTATGTATTAATCTATCATCATCTCCCTCTTTGACAAAAATGCCAAAGCAACAACAAAAAAATACATCCTATAGATGTAGATATCATCCTTTCAGTTCAACAGAATATTTCTCCCTCTGTCATCTTGCTTATGACTTATTTTAACTTTGCTATGCTCTTCACAACTCTAGGCTACTCCTAAAGTGTGATCTTTCTCTACATCAATTTGTTAGATGTTCTTTGCAACACACTTGATGCAGTGCTCCTAGCTTGACTAGGTAGCCTTAGTTAGTGGAGGACCCCTAATTGACTTCTTAGGTATTCATGAGCTTCTTTAGGTAAAGCTTTAGTGAATATATCTGCTAATTGTTTCTTGGTATTCACATATTCCATGCGGACCTCTTTATCTTGTACCAGTTCTCTTAAGTAATGATACTTGATGGCAATGTGTTTTGTCTTTGTGTGCATCACTAGGTTTTTAGAGTTGTTGATAGCACTTGTGTTGTCACAGAAGATGACAACTAGTTCAGTGATTTCTTCTTTCATGCCTACCAAAAATTGCTTTATCCATATCAAATTTGAACAATTCACAGCTAGAACCACATACTCAGCTTCAACAATAGATTGGGAAATATAATTTTGTTTCTTACTTGTCCTAGAAACTAATCTTTTTCAAAGAAATAAAGCTCCACCACTAGTACTCTTTTTGTCATCTACATTTCCTGCCTAATCAACATCTATATACACTCTCAGTTCAAAATTTTCATGCTTCTTGTAGTACAATCCATAGTCAGCAGTTCCCTTCAAATATCTCATGGTTCTTTTAACCCCCATCATGTGAGTTTTCTTAGGATTGGCAAAAAATCTTGCCACAATCCCAACAGCTAATGCAATATCTGGTCTACTATGTACAATATACTATAGCTTTCCGATCATAGATCTATACAAAGTCTGGTTAACTTCTACAACATCATCATTCTCAGACAACTTCTGTCTAGCAGCCATGGGAGTACTTACTAGCCTTGAATCTTCCATACCAAAGGTTTTCAGTATCTCATGAACATATTTAGACTGGTTGATGAAAATTCCTTTCTCCATTTGATATACTTGCAAACCAACAAAAAAGTTGATCTCCCCAAACATACTCATTTCAAATTTAGTTTGCATTTCATTTGAGAATTTCTTACACAAGGCATCTTGTCCACCAAATATAATATCAACTACAAAGATCTTGGCTAACAGGATTCCATTACATTCTTCATCTTTCATGTACAGATTGCTTATGTCATTTGTCCTTGAGAATCCAATCTATATTAGGTAGTTGTGAAATCTCTCATACCATGCTCTAGGAGCTTGCTTTAGTCTATACAGTGCTTTATTTAGTTTGCAAACCATGTGTCTTCTGTTTCGATCAACAAATCCTTTTGGTTGTTCAATATATACTTCTTCTTCCAATATACCATTTAAAAATGCATACTTAGACAGTCAATAACATCAACAATACTTCCAACATCCACTTCTCTCTCTTCTTTTAACCTCTCGCTTATGTTTCCTTAATACTACCTATATTAGGTCAATACATCTTTTTCTACTTAATCTCCTTCATAGATCTTAGGGTTAGGTCAGATTCATTGAATCTATCCTACATTATGTTCTTTGGCTATCCTTTTGGAATATCTCGAATCTCTTAAAGATTTACAATAAAATGTTTTACAGTGCATTAAATGCTCTCATACAATCAATAAATAAAGTCAACATGTTTTACATAATCCAAGACTTCAATGATGTCAGCTGGAAATTTGAATTCTTCATCAAATGCAAAATACTGATGCTCGGTCAATACTGTGTCCAACTTCTTGGTCTTTTCTAGAAAGCTCGGTAACCACATAAATTGTTTCCTTGGCTAACACTGTCTTCCTCAGCAATTAACTAGTGTTTAGTCAACACTGATTTTACTTAGCACACATTATCTTGGTCGACACAAACAACACTTAGCTTAAACTAGATTTCTTCACTTTTGCTCGGTTAAGCCTACCAATTTGGTCTTCATTCTTACTTAGATAAATAATACATTATCTTATCATTGTGCCACATAATCAAGTACTCATTGAAGTATCAAGAGAACTCAACCTTTCCTTAGGTGATGTTGTTACCAACCTTGCCTATCCCCTTAGCAACACTCAAATAGATATAGTACTTTCTTAAATAGAAATAGTCTTACCAGTTAAGGTTTGACACCAATGACAATACCACAATTGCTTCAATTGAAGTTTCCAACAATCATAAGCTTTAGCAAAATCAATTTTAAGAAAGAGGGCTTTCTGATGGGACTTACGAGCCCATTCCATACCTTCCCAAACCACAATGATATTGTCAAGAATAAATCCTTATTCGATAAAGCCAGTTTGCTCCACCCTAACAATTTGAGGGCGAATGTGATGGAGTTTGAGAGCCATAACCTTGGGAATGATCTTGTAAGAGACATTAAGAAAGGTAATAGGCCACTAGTTTTAGATATCTTCTAGGTCCCCAGATTTGGGAATGAACATGATATTTCTCTGGTTAATGATGCCCCAAAGAGTTTGGGAATGAAAAGCTTCAAGGTAGACCTTGTGAAGATTGGGACCAATGGCATCCTAGAGGACTTTGTAAAAATCACAAGGGAAGCCATCACATCCTGAAGTTTTATTATCTACCATATAAAACACCGCTTCTCAAAAACCCTGCAAGGAAATTAGTTGATCATAGGGAAACCATTGAGAGGGAGAGATGCATTTAGGGAGAACAATAATGTAGTGAACAAGAGATTTCTCACTAGTAGGAGAAGATCTTTGAGTGGAAAAGACTTGTTCATAGTGACGAACAAAGGCTTGCAGAATATCAAGAAGCTCTGTGAGGAGATAGTGACCTTCTTTAATACTGGTTATGCCCACATTATTATGACGAGCACAGAGAGCAGAAAAAAATTCTTTAGAAGCTCGATCTCCAACTTTTAAGTAGTGCATTTGAGCTTTGATCTAGGCACCTCTGGCAGCATATTTGTTTGCAACTTTCTTCTGATGACATATCTTGGCAAGGTGAAGTTGCAGGTCCTAATTGAAAGGAAACACACAAATCTTTTATGTTGACATCATAGGATCTATGATGATACTTGGAAAGTTGTACATGTGGCTTTGTGCATGGGTCTTGGTGGTTGTGCCCATTTTTGGGTCCAGAGGAGTCTATATATATGATGCTGCTCCTATGGGAGAGATATAACAAAATTTAAGTCTTGTTGGCTTTGTCTCTCATTTCCTGAAAGAACTTGCATTGCAAGTGTATTGTAATCTTTGTGTTGAAGATAATACATTGTGCAAGTTTTGGAGTGCTGGGGTTTTTTACCGAAAGCTTTTTCCCAGGGTATATCATTGTGTCATTCTCTAATTTTCTGTATCTATGGTATGTGGTTGCAATATCTTTGTTAAAGTAGTTAACGAATCTGAAATTGTAAGGATTTATAAGAATTTGCAAAATACTCTCCTATAGAGATTAGCGTAGGAAGCTATTTTCGCACCTAAGTTTCCTTACAAGTGGTATCAGAGCTTGATCAACTTTTGATCCTAGTTGTTGGGTAGGGTTTTTTGAGCTGATCTCAAGTTTGAGTGGGAGTTTTTTGCAGAGTATTCTGAATCTTATTTGCAGATTGAGATGGCAAGTTCATCATATGGAAGAATGGAGGTGGAGAAATTTAATGGCACTAATTTTGAGTTGTGGAAACTCAAGATGGAAGACATGTTGGAAGATCGTGACCTATGGGAAGTGACTTCAAGTGCTACAAGACCAGCAACTATAGCTCAAGCAGATTGGGATATCAAAGACCATAAAGCTAAGGGTCTCATAAGACTCTATTTAACCGATGCAGTTCTTCTGAATGTTCTAGATGAGAAAACTGCAAATAGTTTGTGGGAAAGACTTACGGCCATGTATTAGGAAAAATCTCTGGTGAACAAGTTGTTCCTGAGGAAGAAGTTGTACTCTCTACGAATGGAGGAAGGTGGATCCTTAACGATTCATTTAAATGCATTTAATCTGCTGGCTGCACAATTGACATCAGCTGGTGTCAAGTTAGAGGAGGAGGATCATTGCTACACACTTTTGTGTTCTTTACCAGATTCATGGGACCATCTTGTGATGGCTCTTGGAAGCACTTTAGTCACCTTCAAAATGGATGATGTGGTGTCTTCGCTGCTATCAGAGGAGATGTAGAGAGAGGCTTCCGTTTCAGAAAAAGAAGCCCTTGCTGTTCGTGGGAGATCCACTGAAAGAGGGAAGAAAAATGACAATAAGTCTGACAATAAGGGTAGATCCAAATCTCGTGGGAAGTCAAAGACTTCCAATAAGTCCAAGGAAAAATGTTGGAACTGTGATGAATCTAGGCACTTCCGTAGAGACTACAAATAGCCGAAGAAGAAGAAGAAAGGTTCAGATTCAACTTCAGAAAGATCTCAAGAAGATGGCAATGCATTCATCGTAGCTTTGGTAGCCCATGCATCTGATGATGTGTGGCTGGTTGACTCGGGTGCATCTTTTCACATGACCTCTCATCGAAACTGGTTCTCAAAATATGAAGAGTTTGATGGTGGAAAGGTATACTTGGGTGATCATTCTCACCTAAAGATAGTTGGATGCGCAAGGGTCACTATCAAATTTCCTGATGAACAAGTAAAGGGAATCAACAGAGTTATGCACATTCTGAGTTTGGCACGAAACCTATTATCTATAAGTATGCTGAATGATGTAGGTGTGCAAGTTGTTTTTTCGAAAGAAGGATGCAAGATGATGAGAGGATCGATAGTGCTTGCAAGGGGTACTAGGAGAGGTACCTTATTTCAGCTAGATGCATGTATTCCTCTATGTAATAGGTCTTCATCCTCACCATCTAAACAAGCAGTGAAGAAGTCTACGGCTATTGGCTCTGATGGTAGTGCAAACACTTTGGAAGGTAAGCTTCCTGCAGAAAAGACAATGTTGTGGCATATGAGATTTGGCCACATTGGTGAAAAGGGTCTCAGAACCCTGAAAAATAAAAATCTCATTGAGGGGTTAAATGATTGCAATCTTGAGTTTGACTTCTGCGAACACTGTGTCTATGGTAAACAAAATTGTGTTCAGTTTTACTCTAGTTCTCACAAATCTTTTGATGTTTTGGATCTTATTCATTCTGATGTATTTGGTCATGTAAAAGTTCCTTCAATCTCCAAGTCTATATTTTTTGTATCTTTCATAGATGATTATAGTAGAAGGACGTGGATTTATTTCCTTAAAAGTAAGACACAAGTCTTTAGTCAGTTCAAGGAATTTAAAGCTCTTGTAGAGAATCAGACTAGTAAGAAGATTAAGTGTGTGAGAACTGATAATGGTGGTGAGTTTTGCTCAGCAGAGTTTGAAGAGTTCTGTAAAGAATAAGGTATCGATAGGCATAAGACAACTCCTTATACCCCACAACAAAATGGAGTTGCAGAGAGAATGAACAGGACATTGATGGAGAAGGCTAGGAGTATGCTTAGTGGAGCTAGTTTAGAACAAAGGTTTTGGGCCGAAGCTGTGGCCACTGCTTGCTATCTGGTTAACAGATCTCCTACATTAGTCGTTGTTGGTAAGACACCCATGGAGGTGTGGTCTGGTAAGAAGCCTTGAATTAGACATCTTTGTGTTTTTGGTTGTGAAGCTTATGCACATGTTCCAAAGGAGAAAAGATCTAAGTTGGAAAACAAAGCCGTTAAATATATTTTCATCGGATATAGTGTTGGTGTGAAAGGATACAAGCTTTGGGATCCTGTGACTAGTAAGGTGTTGTATAGTAGAAATGTTATTTTCAGAGAGCTAACATCTTCTCCTATTGTGCTACAACCAAATGAAAAAGAAAAGGAAAAAGATGTTGTTCAGTTGCCTCCTACCCCTGAGAAGACTAAATAGAGAGACCATGTTGGGCCTAATGATGAGGAGAGCTCTAGCAGCTCTGATAGTTTAGAAGAAGAGGAAGAACAACCTCAACCGCAGCCCTTGAGGAGATCCATGAGAGAAAGAAAGCAACCAAAAAGGTTTGGTTATTCTATGTTAGATTCCAGTTGTGCCTTTGCTTTGATTACTAACACTGATGAGCCTAGATTTGTGAAAGAGGCTTTGGGCATGGAAGATGCAAGTTCCTGGATTGAGGCTATGGATGATGAGATGGCTTCATTGGAGAAAAAAAAAACTTGGGACCTTGTACCTTTGCCTAAAGGGAGAAAATTTGTTGGCTATAAATGGGTGTTCAAGAAGAAATTCTATGTAGATGGCAGGGTTGAAAGGTATAAAACTAGATTGGTTGCAAAGGGGTATTCACAGGTAGAGGGAATAGATTATGGTGAAATATTCTCTCCTGTTGCAAAGTTGACATCCTTTAGATTTCTGTTATCTCTTGCTGCATTATATGATTTAGAGATAGAATAGATGGATGTGAAGACAACTTTCTTTCATGGTGATTTGGAGGAAGAGATTTATATGTCACGGCCTGAGCACTACATTGTTAAAGGTAAAGAATCCTTAGTTTGCAGATTAAAGAAATCTCTATATGGTTTGAAGCAATCTCCTAGGATGTGGTACCTTAAGTTTGATGCCTTTGTGTTGTCAATTGGATTTGTAAGATCAAAATCAGATCATTGTGTTTATTTCAGAGTTGAAAACGATCGCCTTCTTTTTGTTGCATTATATGTTGATGATATGTTGCTGTTTGGGAAGGGTAAGGGTATGATTTCTGATTTTAAATCTTAGTTGTTAGCACAGTTTGAGATGAAAGATCTTGGGGTAGTTAGGTACATCTTGGGCATGGAAATCAGTAGAGACAGGTCTAACAAAGAACTTTGGTTGAGTTAGAGTAAGTATGTGAAGTCTATGTTGGACAGGTTCAACATGGTAGATTGTAGACCACTATGTGTTCCTATTTCTGTGGGAACAAAGTTATCTATAGATGATTGTCCAAAATCTCCTAGTGAGGTGGAGGACATGAGTAGAGTACCTTATGCTAGTGCAGTTGGCAGTCTTATGTATGCTATGGTCTATACTAGACCAGACATTGCCCAAGCAGTGGGAGTCCTGAGTCAGTTTATGGCTAATCTTGGATGGGTACATTGGGATGCAGTTAAGCAAGTATTCAGATATTTGAGGGGTACATCAGATTACTCCATATGTTATCATGGTAACTCTTCCGGATCTCCGCATTTAGTTTGTATTTGTGGGTTTTTAGATTCAAATTGGGTAGGTGATATTGACAGCAGGAGATCCACCAGTGCTTGTGTGTTCACTATGTTTGGTGGTGCCATTAGTTGGATGAGTAAGCGACAACCTATGGTTGCTTTGTCCACTACAGAAGCTGAGTACATGGCTGCTACTCATGCTTGTAAAGAAGCCATTTGGCTAAGAAGATTGTGTTCTGTTGTTGGTGTTGATGCAGAACAAATTACTATTTGGTGTGACAGTCAGAGCGCTATTTGCCTTGTAAAGAATCCAACTTTCCATGCCAGAACGAAGCACATTGATGTGCAGTTTCACTTTGTGAGAGATATGGTGGAAGATGGAAAGGTAAATTTGGAGAAGGTAGATACTATGAAGAATGCTGCAGATGCATTAATGAAACTAGTGGGCACTAAGAAGTTCAAATGGTGTTCGGAGTCTATCGGCCTTTTGGCCTATAGCGGTTAAAGTTACTGTTATGTTCCTGTTGCTCTTACAAGGTGCTCGACAAGTGGGAGAATGTTAGGAATAAGGTGTCTCAACCTTGGATAATTCCTATTCTTATTATTTGTTTTGTAAATGTATTTTTTTTGCAAATAATGTAATTAAGTGTGAGTGTACATGTCTAGTTGGCATGTTGATGTGTCACTCCACTTGATGTGTCGGCATCTTGTGCGTAAGAAGATCATGACTGAAATGGTCATGACAGATTCCTATGATGCGTAAGAACTATTTAAGGAATGTGCTATGACAGGTGTAAGAGCATCTTATGACTTAATTCTATTTGGGCGCCCAAGAAGAAGTTGTTGGTATGTGTAAGAGAATATGCCAAAAATAGGTTGGTATGATAGATTCTCTTACACTTCTCTTGTGACCGTTATTTTTGGCAAATTCTATGACAAGCTGTCATAGTCTATTCTAGGGATGGACGCCTATTCTTGGGATTACATGTAACAAATATGTACATGTGGCTTTGTGCATGGGTCTTGGTGGTTGTGCCCATTTTTGGGTCTAGAAGAGTCTATATATATGATGCTGCTCCTATGAGAGAGATATAACAAAATTTAAGTCTTGTTGGCTTTGTCTCTCATTTGCTGAAAGAACTTGCCTTGCAAGTGTATTCTAATCTTTGTGTTGAAGATAATACATTGTGTAGGTTTTGGAGTGCTGGGGTTTTTTACTGAAAGGTTTTCCCCAGGGTATATCATTGTGTCATTCTCTATTTTTCTGTATGTATGGTATGTGGTTGCAATATCTTTGTTAAAGTAGTTAACGAATCTGAAATTGTAAGGATTTATAAGAATTTGCACAATACTCTCCTATAGAGATTAGCGTAGGAAGCTGTTTCCACACCTGAGTTTCCTTACAAAAAATAGGTTTTAAACTGATCTTAAACCCTTTACAACAAAACCAACATGTAAAAATTAACTATACACTTACCTATCACTAGGCATGAACTAAACACAAGCAACAAAAATAGAGGACTAACACTATAGAGAACTTACAAATTTATTATTAAATTTTCATTCTTTCAAATAAAATCTTCATTAATGCCACGAACCTTGTTGATGATACTGTTAATGGGAGTAACATCATTGTCCTCACTATAGAGTCTAGTAGCTAGACCAGGGAGACCACTAGAAATTATCACTTGAACAACAACCTACTTCTTTGAGTCCACATTGCTAGTAGGGAAACCTCGAGAACCTTTAGATAGACCTCGAATAGCCTTAGCCAGGATATTTAAATATTTTAGCCCTTCGGAGTTATTTTCTATGGTTGTACTACTCACAGCCACAACTCCTAGCAATTCTTCCTGCACTTTTTTGATGGAATCCTCTAGAGTTTTGATACATTATTGGTCCCTTTCCTTCAAGTCCTTAAAGGCTTTGGCCAACTCCTAAATACTAACAAGGATATGATAATAAGGAAAGTTATATGTTAATATTTATTTTATTATTGCCAAATGATCTTCATAAAAGTTAATTTTTAAATTACATGTTATTATTTATTAATTTTTTACTCAAATGACCTTTAATTAATAGTAACCTAACGCGATATCTGCATTGAAACCATAGTGATTAGGCTTCAGAACACGACTGTTATGATAGTTAAAATGTAAGATTGTATATTAACCCTGGCAAGGTATGGGTATCGAGCCAGCGGAGGTCACCCATATATGTCATGAACATGAACATTACAATAATCATATGGCCATGGGTAAATATTAATTTGTTAAGAAATTCCAATATCTATATCTAATCGATAAGACAGTAGGAAAGCTAATCCTAATTTGATTATCCTTGTAGATTTTGGATTGGTTTTGTATCAATGTAAATCTAGTATACGTGAAATCTAGAAATTATTGTCTAATATGATGATCGATAACTTCTAGGAATTAATGTATATTGTTAACATTTATGCCTGAAAGGAATCCCTTCATGGTCTGAATTTCAGTCTCTTATCTATATCAGCTCATTATTCTTTATTTGGATAACCCGTTATTCATATTTCTATAATCTATTCCTTGCTGGAATTCCTTTAGGTCTGGGAACGAACTATTACTTTTTGTTATGATTGTTTTATGATCCATATTGACACTTGTATTGCTTATGCTTAAAGATGTTATTTTGTACTTTGCGAATTAGGCTCATAAACTTATGATCCATATTGACAGGTGTAAAGCAACATTCCAAATGTTTGGCAGTGTCTCCCTCTACATGCCAAAATGATAGGTTTTGAATAGAGCATGGGTATCCATCTTAAACATAAAAGTTGCACACTTTCATGTACAGTGGAGAGTGGTTGAACTATTTGGTAAAAAATTGAAACGCCTCAAAGGAAGTGATTAAATGAAGTCCTGCAATTGCAGTGTAAGTACAAAATGGGTTTTTCGGAAAGAGAACCGATTTATATAACAATAGATATCTAAAGTAGGAATCTCCAGTTCAAAACATAGGCCATTGGTATGATTAAAGCAAATATCTAAGCCGATAGGAAATGTGTTAAGGTCAAAAGACACGGCCAAGTTTTGTAAGAGATGAGCACGCTAGAAATGATATACACACAAAGTAAGAGCCATTAATTCTCTGCTTTAACTTTGGTCGGAATAAAAAAAAAAAGTTATGCAGAAGTGTTTTTAATTAAGCGTTAATTAACTGAATGTTATTCTTGTTTGTAACTTTGGAAAAATAGTACAAAGAAAGGTGATGTACTATGCCATTTTACAAGAATCTGATTATACCTGAACATGATTTTCCAAGGAACAAATAACCTGTTCCTGCAGTCATACAAATTTTTGAATTTGAAGCATTTACACACAAGATAAAGTTTTATGTTTGTTCAATGTCGATTTAAACAATTACAAACATTAGAATTTTTGGTTCAGTTATGATAGGAAGGTCCAAATGGGTATAGTACAAACTATACAGCAAGAGTCACACAACGAAAGAAATAACAAGGAGTAGAGGGAAAGCAAGATCCAATATTCGCATTATCAGAAATTCATTTACAATCGACCAATAACATGTAGGCTTATAGAATAGGCATAGAGGCATGGTTATGTATATATTATTCAAATTATCCTTTATGTGGATCTATAACATTCTTGTCCATTAAAAGTTGCTGAGTAAATGAACAATTACAACAATGTATAGATGTTCACAAAGCATCCAAGTCGGCCAACAATTATTATAATCTACAAGGTTGGAAAATGTAATGTGCAGATAGGTTAGGACCTAAATCATGAAGAATTCCTCCACCAAAGAATATCTAATAAAGTGAAAACCAAAAGGGAGGTCGGCCCAAATTTTAACAACATTGAATTATGAGCCAAATAGGATCACAAACTGAGGATAAGGTTCACAATATCAAAAACGTCAACTAGCTGAGAGCATGATGAAGAAAATAGGTAGAACCAAAATATCAAAGATAACTCCACTAAGAAGAATTGGATCAAGATGTGAACACAAAGAAATATCAAACATAAGCCAATGAACAGGCCCCCAGGTTCGCAAGAGAAAATGAACCAACTCAGAAGGATGCTGGAAGGAACACACGAAGTGAATTGAACAAGAATAAGAATACACAAAAAGAAAAATGTTTTATGTCGATGCAAGATTGCCAAGAACCCATAGATCCTCTTCCATCAAACATTTGCGGTTGATTAAAAAGTGAGCTTGTTATTTTGATGGTTCTAGAGGAAAACCAAGATAATCTACCTCATCTTGAGATATCAAAAAAAAATTCTCAACTAGCTTTTCCTTCCGCTTCAGAAGATTTTTTTTTTATTGTCTACCACCAGTGTTTCTACCAACCCTACTATCCAAAATATCTTCAATATCATCCAATTAATTTTTAGGAAACTATTGGTCCATATCAATTCCACTCTCATTAGTGAATTTTGCCTCATGATACTTACATAGATTTATAATGTTGAATATAGGTGATATACCCAGAGTATCTAGTAACTCAACTTCATAAGCATTACCTAAATCAAATTTCTTCAAGATGTTACAAGGTCAAAACTTTATCATTTTCAATTTATTTTATATTCCAACTAGAAATATACCTTTCTTCAAATATACCATTTTCTCATCTCCAATTTGAAATTTTTTATGACTCCTCTTCTAATCTACTTTCTCCTTATGCTTCTCGTTTATGTCTTCCAAATGTTGCTTCACCTGATTACGCAATGATTTCATGTGTTATAGAAATTTATCAACTTTTTTTGTGTTGTTTCAACAACTTCTAATCACATTGCAATCTTCCATAGCATATCCATCATAGAAAGATTTGCATTTATCTTCACTCCACCTCTAGCATTTCCTCTCTAATCCATGTTCATGCAAGTCCTCTACAATTGTTGGTCAGATCCTCACTTTTCTACCCCATAAAAAGTCAAATTTATGAATTCATAACGTTAGGAACAAACATCTTCTATCATAAGAATGACAAAGTGTTCTAATACCATTTATCATAGCCATGACAAGAGGGTCCAAATGGGGATAGTCCAAACCATGCAACAAGATTCACACAATGGAAGCAACAACATGGAGTTGAGAGAAAGCAAGATCCAATCTTCACATTACCCGAACTTCATTTATAGTTGGACAACATCATGAAACCTTATAGAACATGTATACATCTCTAGTTACATATATTATCTAGATTATCATTTATGCATATCTATAATATTCTTTTCCATAAATAGCTACTATTTAAATGAAGAATTAAAATAATATATAGACGTTGGCAAAGCATCTAGGTCGACCAATAACAATAATAATATAAAAGAAGGGAAAACATGACATGTAGATAGGTTAGGACCTAAATCATGAAGATATCCTCCACCAAAGGATATAATAAAGAGTAAACCAAAATGTAGGTTAGCCAAGAGTCTGGGAACATCAAGTGATGAGCCAAATAGGATCTAAAATCAAAGAAAACGTTCGTGCAATATTGAAATCTCCAACTAGTTGAAAGCATGATAAAGAAAATAGGTTGAACCAAAATATCAAAGATAACTCCACCTAGACTGAATTGATCAAAATGTGAACCCAAATAAGGATAAAACATGAGCCATGGAATGGGACTCAAGGCTTGCAAGAGAAAATAAGCCAATTCAAAGGGATGTCAAAAGGAACCCATGAATTGAATTGAATAGGGAAAAGAGCGAATTGAAAGAAAGATTTTTTTGGTTGAGCCAACATTGTAAAGAACCCATGGATGAGCTAACATTCACTTTTTTTAGAGGAGCTTTTTACAACTCCTTTTTCCTACATATTATTCTATCTTTTATTCATATTTAATACTATATAGGTTTTAGGGAACACAATAATAAATAACTCATTAAAATTAATGTTTTCATATAGATACCTTCATAGTTACAACTTTGGTTCAAAATAGAAAATTGTACTTGTTTAGCTTATGAGGTAATTTTCTAGCTTTAGAATTATTAGGCTAAGCATAAAAAATATACATCAAAATGCTTAGATAAACCAAACATCAACAAAAAAGTGTTAAAAATAAACCCTTCTCTAAATTTCATGTACAAATTTCCACATCATGATCACGATACACACAAACTCTAATCTTCTTGTCTATATACATATACACATATATACATATATAGATAGACACACACACACACACATATGTATATGTGTGTGTGTGTGTGTACATGTGTATATATACATGTATATATATATATATATACACACATGTGTATA
This sequence comes from Chamaecyparis obtusa, assembly GCA_027943335.1. Taxonomy (NCBI): domain Eukaryota; kingdom Viridiplantae; phylum Streptophyta; class Pinopsida; order Cupressales; family Cupressaceae; genus Chamaecyparis; species Chamaecyparis obtusa. The sequence goes on from BSBK01000918.1 coordinate 1,298,232, forward strand.
TATATATGTGTGTGTGTGTGTATATGTGTGTACATGTGTATATATACATGTATATATATACACATGTGTGTGTATATATATATATATGTGTGTGTGTGTGTGTAGACATGTATATATATATATAGACACGTATATATATATACACATGTATGTATATATATATATATATATATATATATATATATATATATATATATATATATATACACACATGTATATATATATATACACATGTATATATATATACACATGTATATATATATATATACACACATGTATATATATATATATACACACATGTATATATATATATACACACACATGTATATATATATATATATGTACACATGTATATATATATATACAC